>SMLS01063023.1:0-11763 GCA_004785975.1 Popillia japonica | reverse complement strand
TGTATGTTTCATCACATATTTTGAGAAAGAAGTTGTTTATATGGTCTACTATATTTGAACTTGTATGCAAATCATATTTCTTACGTATTGCTTCTAAGTTTACATTACTTTGTCTTTTTACTCTTCCTGTTGTTTGTCACTAAGTCCCATGTAGCTTTGGGTTTGTTGTCAGATGACAATATGTAGTCGGTATTTATCCTCCTTTTCGTTTCATTTATTTCCTGTTTCAGGTAGATGCAGTAATTTTTATAATAATTTTTATCTATTTTATTCTGCCTTCGTACAGTTGACGTTTAATTTGACATTTATTTTTGTTTTTCCGTGCTTGTCTTTCATTGTGACCCTCGCCTCGGTGAAAACACATCCATCACACGATGATGATGATAATTATAACTTACATTGATGTCCGAACTCTCCAAGCACAGAGACCAGTCCGTAGTACTCAGTTCTTGTTCCATAAGTTGTAGATTTTTGTCAGTGAATAGACGTCTCTCTTGATAGTATTTATATTGATGTGAAGTGTTAGAATTACCGCTTGACGCATCAAAAGCTTTCACTTGACGTAGGTGATCCGAGGGAGCTGTAGGGACTATCTTTGTTGCATAATCAGCAGTCGTAGTAATAAATATGTTATCAATTAAAGTGTATGATGCCTTAGTAACCCTAGTTGGTTCTTCGAATGTTTGTTCCATGTTAAAGGCATTTAAGACGTCAATAGTTTTTTTTACATTATTATCATGTATTTTCAGAAAATTTATGTTGAAGTCATCACATAAAAGTATGGTATAAGTCATAAAGCATTCCGTGACATAATAACATTTTCTCTAAAATCAATGATCTATATACATTCAGAACTATTACTCTGTGTGATTTTATTTTAACTGCACTACATTCAATATCAGTTCAATGCTTTTGTTTTACAGATTACAGATTTCCTCACTTTCAATGCTTTCAGCGATCAAGATGCAAGAGCCACCATGACACTTACAAGATCTAGTGTAGCACGATGCCATATAATAACCATCAAGAGAAATCAAATTTTGTATTGATGGCCTGAGCCAGTGCTCGGTTAATGCTATAATATGTATCTATTCTGAACTGAAATGTAAGAAGCAACTTAGTTCGTCCAATTTGGGCATGACACTTTGTATATTTTGATGTAATAATAAAAATTTTTGTCTATGAATTAAGTTACTTTTGATTTTGTTTCTAAAGAGGCACTTTTCTGAAAATTTCTATAAGGTCGTACGTGTTTTGTTATTACTATTAACTAAAGTGGTCTACACAGTCTACACTTGTATGTGTCCCTTTTTGTCTACTTTCTGTCTGTCTTGTTTACTTCTTCTTTGTATACTATTATTATTATGACGTGTTCCACGCTGATGTATTTATGGTTCAATAAAGTTATGTTATGTTATGTTATGTTATGATAGTGTGTATGGGCCACAAATTCTCATCTAGCAAATCTTTATACTTTTCTTCCTCTATCGTAATTCTAAATGCAGCTATATCTTTATTTAAAATGTCTAACTTTTCACACTTCTGTAAATTGCTCTTATTTTGTTTTAAATAATTTTTAACATTATCGTCAGTGCGGTGCTTGACCCCTGTATCTTTATTAGTACTTTCCATTTGTTGTTGTATAGATGAATCTATTTGTTTGTTTACATTATTTTCATGTTTTGCTGTGTTTTCTTTCCAGTATTTTTATGTTCTGTTTTGAATACTACCGGGTCGGCAGTTTTTATTTCCTCTCTTGACGTTTCTTTTTGAATAACATTATTCGGACTGTTAGTGTCATCTATCCGATTTCTTGGTTTAACAGATCTTGTGTTGTAGGAAATCTGCACATTTAGTGATTTATGTAGGTCGTTAATAATTTTATTTTGATCCTATATCTTTTTTTCTTGTTTTTTAATAAGATCAACACATTCTTTTACCTTGGTTTCCATATCTTTTATTACCTTCAAGATTTCCACGATCTCGTCACTGCTTCGGGTTTGTTTACATTCCGGACATAACCATTTTACAACTTTTAAGGCTCGTTGCGCCGCCTATTAGATTTAATATACCGGTTCCGGCAGGCTTCTATGGTCACCCGATTTCCGATATTGCACGAGCTCGTGAAGTTACTAGGTGACTGGGGCGATATACGCGAGCAGTCTGCAGTATCTATTCACGTAACTAACTGTAACTAACTATAATACATTATTTATCATACTTGCAAACATTAAATATCCGTCCAAGATGCATATGATAATGAAGTGGCTGATAAAGAAACACCCGCACATCGTACGCGCCTATCTCCCAATTACTTGCCGCACTTGTTTCGTGCAATATCGGGTGACAATAGGAGCGCGCCGGTGCCTGTATAGAATAATGTAATGTCAAATGGACAGTGTGTCAAATATATGTTATTGAAAAACGTCGTGTTTAAGTAACATTAATAAAGTAAAAATAAAAAGAAGCAATTCCTCAACAAGTAATACCCAATAGGTTATGGGCCCAGATGCTCTGAAGTGAAAGTAAAAACTAAAACAGAAAAATTAAAGCAAAAAGCAAATTTATGTAGCCGCTTACCTGTTGAACAGGAGCCCAACCGATACAAGAGTAAAAACTCCTGTTGAATGTTGGACAGGTAAAAGGCCAAATTTGTCGAATATACAGATTTTTGGATCGGCGGCTTATGCGAAAACGTTAGGTCATCTTCGCAAACTTGACTCAAGAAGCGAAGAATATACATTTGTAGGGTATGCATTCAATGGCTATCGTTTATGGGATGAAACAGCAAAGAAAATTACAGTCCACAGAGGTGGAGTGTTTAAAGATTCGGAGAAGGCTTGTGAGAAAACAGAGTGGAGTACTCAAGTAACATGCAAAATTTTTGAAGAAGATTTAGAACTAACTGAAGAACAAGAGCAGCAACTACCTTGTGATTCCTTGCATTATGACGAAATGGAACAAAACGAACCAACAAGAAATCAAATTCAAAATGAACTCATGATTGAGCAATTAGGAGAAGAAAATCAACGTAAAACCAAATAGGGAAGAAATATAAAGATGCCTGAACGATGGAAAGACTACGTGTTAAACAGTGACGAAGAACACGCTATGTTGACTTATCATGAGGCAATTACAGGACCAGAAAGAGATAAGTGGACAAAGGCAATCAAGGAAGAAAAAGAATCACTTGATAAAAATCAAACCTGGACATATGTTGACAACGATGCTACTAAAGACTCTAAGGTCTTATCAAGCAAGTGGATTTTTAGAGTCAAAGATGATGGACGATATAAGGCCAGACTAGTAATTAAAGGATGCCAACAACGACACGGGAAAGATTACCACGAAACTTATAGTCCCGTTGTAAATCTCACATCTTTAAGAATATTATTTGCTTTAAGCGTAAAAGACAATATGTCATTAACAAAATTGGGCATACAAACAGCATTTTTATATGGAGACTTGACAGAGAAAATATTTATGCATGTACCAGAGGGATATGAAAATCTTAAGCTGCAAACTAACGAAGGCATTGTATGGATTGAAACAAGGTCCATTAAAGTGGAACCAGAGGTTTAGCAAATTCCTTAGATCAAATGACCTAGAATCGTTGAACAGCAACCAGTGTTTATTCAGGAATAAGAAACGTACTCTGTATCTCGCGATCTACATATGTAGATGATGGTATTATTGTTAGCAGTTGTCCGGAAGAATTGAATCGTTTAATGAAAAACATGGAACATGAATTCGAAATGACAGTTACGGAAAAACCAAACAAACTTTTAGGGATAGAAATTCAACATGAATCAGGAAGATTAGCATTAAGTCAAGTCGATGCTAGAGCCTTTAAATCTGCATGACTATCAGAGAGCATGCAAATCGTTTGCTCCAACACACAGGTCTGTATAGCATATATTTCTGTCTGAAATGCTGTGGCGTATCTCCCAAGTGGTTCACATACTGATAATCCTGATTTTCCGCATAGATATCAATGCCAGAATTAATACCTGCCTTTGACTTATCTATGTACCAGTTTTGAGTTCTCGGTTTACTCCCTTCACCATTTCTCCACTTATCCCAATTCTAGAAATCTTTGTAGAATTTGTCATAGGAGACCCTGGAGTTTACTACATCACTGCCCATACCAAAGATTGGGTTTCTGACCACTGTTGTTGTTATTCGTGGGATCAACCATGAATAAAGAACAAAAGAAAGAAAAACAATTAACCGGGACAACATCGTAAGCAAGCAAAAAATGGATCATATCATCCAAACGCTGCCTTTAACTTCCGAAGTGAGACTACCTCACACGAAAGGAATAGAGGCAAACCCAAATATATCGGGTCTTCGAACGAAAGAGCAAAAAAAGCCAGCTTCCCAACCTGATCCAGGACAACCTGGAGGCAGAGACGATCCACTGAGGCGTGGGCTCAATGGAGCAGGGTGCAAACGGTACCTACGCTACATCAGTCAAGATCATAGAGTACTAAGTTATATCAGTAGTTCGTTTTACCCTAACTCCTTTGATCTTTCCATTTTAATATGCTAGTCCAAGGTTCTTATGCATTTGTACAAAATTAATCTGCTTTCTAGTGTTTTGTCATAAACGTTTCCTTGTGCTCAAACAATAACCTCCGTAGTTGTTACATGCTGTGGTTTTTTCCTTGTTGTGTAGCAGAATCATCGACGCTAAGTTCCAATCTCCCGACATCTACTTTGTTTATTTAGAATATACGACAATGCTTTATTCCAGTTTCTCCCATATTATCCAGATTTGATACTGCCTTTGCATGTAGTATCTTATTTGCAATATTTTAATTTACTCCTCATTGTTTTTCGATATTTTTGGATTTTATTAGTCATTACATCATACAATACATACAATTTTCAATTCCTCTATTTCTAGTTTTTCGTTCTTTAACACCAATATCTGCCCAAAATGTATTTTGTGACCTTCTCTCAAGTCGCATGGTTTCTATGATAACTTGTTCTGATTACTGCTGGACACAACTTATTCTTCTTTCGCGTTACACCGACTGTATACCTGTGCCTTGACAGGAAGTATCTAGGTGTATGATTCTTATTTCCAATATCTTACGATAAGAAACAAACTTTACTCGCAGTTTTTGTAATATCGTCTTAAATATTCTCCACGCCTTTAATTTCGTCTATTCAGTCGCTTCTTTTTTGGATTGAAATGAAAGTAGCAAAATATTGCAAGTAATATATCAACATCGAATTAGCGCAATGTGAGAATATAAAACAATAATTTCGCTTTTATTGTTGTACTAGCAATAATATAGTATATACAAATTGAAATAATCAACTTGTAAGTTTGTGTCATATTTCAATCTTTATAATGAGGGTTTCCGGGTGTTGACCGTGTCATGGTTAGTAAAATATAACAGTACAAAATAAAAATAAAATGCACAAGATATACAATAAACTCGACGTTTTGCCACTAATGTAAGCGGCTTCTTCAGGAGCGAAGAGGTTAACGGGGTGGGTACCAGAAGGTTTTCGCCTCTAGCGTGGTTTACACGTCGAGTTACCGTGACCTTCTGTCGACCTTCTGGCATATAGGGCACTATAGGGCCGTGGAAGCCTTCGATGTCATTTAATATTTCAATCTTTACTTTAATGTCATTATCTTATCATTTTTCAATTGAAAGAAAGTAAAGTCAATAATGTGTTACATCTGATTTCAAACATGTATGTATGTGATAAATTTAGAACGATATATCAAGAAATTCGGCTACAAGCAGTGTCATCTAACCCTCATAAGCGAATTTAATAACAATGCTCTGAAATAATCGGATCGATATCAATCAAAAAATTAACAGCTAATAGCAATATAAAGTCAAATTCTAAGAATGTAGAAGTAATTATCACATATTAAAGAGCCTCTCCTTTCTCTGTGGCAATTACATAGAAGAGGTAGAATAAGTAAGAATAAGACTAAGTGGCGTGCCCTATTGTCAAAAAGATAAAACATTAAATAATATATCAAATACCAGAACCCTAGATTTAAATCACAAATAGTAGGAAGCCAGAAGTAATAGCATGGCTACTGTTTACTGCACTAAAATAAATAATAAAATTTGTTCTTAGGACGTGTTTGTGTTCATTATTTAACAGTAAGATAGCCGATAAATTTGAACGACTTTTTATTTCTATTTTCTCGTAAACAGTTTCATTTTTATTTTAAAGTCCATTGATTCCTTCCCAAGATTTATTCCTTATCCTCTCATCATCTCGTACATTTGGCAGGGTGGTAGCCACACAATGTCTCATTTGTTATTCCGCTTGTCAATGTTGAAAAGTATTGTATATATCTACTCAACGATAGTATGCAACTACAATATTACCAAATATATACTAATTTTTTTTTAGATTTTCGACGCAAAACCGAACGAGTATGTCGCTAGATGTAATTTTTGCGACACACTACAACTGTATATTACCATGCCTATACTTCTAGCGTTACCCATAGCACTAACTCTGTTCCACTGGTAATTCGTGCTATTTAACTTGATTTGACTTTGGTGATTCGGAAAATTTTGTTAATAACTTGCACGTCTTCGAATTGTGACGCTCTGTAGTCATATTTTAACTAATATAAACCTGACATGGCAGGTGGATTTCGAACAGCGTAATGGAATCATTAGCCCAATGTCAGTCAAGTCAGGAAAGGACGAACTGTAAAAAAATCACCCGTATCGCCGCTACAGTAATTGTTGTAAGTGAAAGTTATTAATAGTTAAAGACAGTCTGGGATTGTTTTGAGTACTTAACATTAGTACATTGTAATAGAAACATTATCGGCGTATGCTACTTTCGTCGTTACTGTAGTGCCACCAAATGAATCTGACCTCCAGAAAGTACTAGAACACGTTTTGCTCTGCAAAAAATGTATTGTCACAATGTATTCGTCGATATTTAGTTTAAACTCTGTACTGTAGTTGGTTAATGTTGTCTGATGCTGCATAGCAATTCTTAAACTTTCAACCTTCAAGTATAAATATTGGCAACATTAAATATATGGTTTTAATTGACTTTATTATAACATTCAGTAATACAGAATAAACAATACTAGCAACACTTATATATACAACTGATAACCAGCATAGATGAATTAGAAATCAAATTCCTATAAAAATATACATCACTATATCACATGCATGAATGAACTAAAACAAAATTGTCTAGCTATAGTAATATTCAGCCTACCGTTGTAAATATTTGTATATCGCGAAAAATGCAGTTAGCATGATAATTATTAAATTGACATATTTAAGACCTTAAAAACAACGTTTCATTAGCTGTAACCAAAATAATATTTACTTAAATGTCAGAAACTACCAAGTGCCCATGATATAAGTCTATAGTCTGATAAACAAGTAATATTAAAGTAATAAACGGTTAATTTATGTATTTGATAGTTCGCGTGGAATAAGTAAAAAATGTGTTATATGCACTTATTAATGAGCATAAAATGCCCGAAAAGTGTACCTATGCGTACTTTAATACATGAGAAGAGAGTGTCAATGATTTTTGAAATAAGGTTTTTTATATTTCATTATTAAAAATATTCGGAAAACTTTTCATATAACTTCCCTAAATTGCACCTACGTTACTATTAGCCATAAATATCAATCTACGGCTTCGAGATTACGTGAGAATTGGTGTTGATGGTCGAGATCCTACAGTAAAATCCTTGTACTGGGAGAAAACACAGATCTGTAAAAAAAAACAAAAATTAAACTCATTTTCTGAATATTATTCACAAGGAATTCTTGCAATTAAGTATAATCAAAATAAACACGCATACAGACTATTGTGTATGATTCGGGTTTACTATCGGTATTAACAGTATATTGTTACGACTACCGCCATCTAGCGACCGAGCAGTTAAAATGCATTTGCAGAGTACTGTATTTTATCTGGACGATTCGCGCGTATTCTGGAGACATTCCAGAGAGAGCGTTCTGGAACAGTCTAGTTTAGTGTAGTGAATTCCAGAAGTAATATTTTAAGGATATAAGGGTGATAATCTTGTATGAGGGACAGTCTTTAACTAGCGCGTAATTAAACCGGACTCTGTGAAAATAAATACGAAACGCGTATATAAATAATTTGTGTCAGTTAAAATAAATACAGTAGAGTCCCGATTATCCGAAGTAATGTGAACCGGCCTTTTCTGGGATAACCGAATTTTTCGGATAACCGAATACCTTTTGTAAGCAGAAAATGAGTGAGAGAATTCATTTCGGATAAAGCGGATTTCAGATAAACGAGATTCGGATAATCGGGATCCTACTGTAGTTTTAGTTAGTGTTCTTTGTTCAGTGTTAAATTCGTTTAAATAAATACTTCTGTGAAAATATTATCCTGACGATAATTTATAACCCGAAAACGTAACAATATTATATATACAGAGTGTATTTGAAATAAGAAAAATGGAAAGATATTATTTTATTAAACCAAAATCCAAAATATTTTGCGCAAATTCCTTTCCAGTCACGAGAAAAAAAAATGACAAACATATTTATAAAATATTCGTCGCGCCACTGTCGAATATTTTCGAACGAATATATGTATGTATGTAGCGAAGGGAAGGTGCAGCGACCACGCAGCGACAGGCGATATTTTACGTGTGCATTATTGAACTCTTCATTCAAAGCTATTTAGAAGAACTGCACATCAACGTTATCCTGTAGTTTTTATAACATCGGCAGCTGTTCTTGCGTTAGATTGATCGACATAAACATTCTCGATTCAATAGGCGGCGCATATTACAATTTATAAGGGAGATTTTGATTCTGGCATTCGCGTCGTAATTGAACAAAAATTTTTTGGATTTATATTCTACATAATTGTGTCTTATCATTCTTAATATTTTTTTACTTTTATTTCAAATACACCCTGTATATATGCATATATATATACATATAAT
Organism: Popillia japonica; assembly: GCA_004785975.1. NCBI lineage: Eukaryota > Metazoa > Arthropoda > Insecta > Coleoptera > Scarabaeidae > Popillia > Popillia japonica. The sequence goes on along the minus strand of SMLS01063023.1, from coordinate 2,804 downwards.
CAAAAAAAATCCGGTATACCCTTAGGAGTGTAGGTCAACGGAATTACTAAAATGTTAGAATTTAGCGATACCAAGGTCATCCTATTACATTAAAAAAAAATCTTAAAACAGCGCCTTTTTTTCGCGGAATGCTCAAAGATAACTTTTCGTAAGTAAAGTTAATGCCATGAAACATTTAAAATTTGCCTTACAACATAAGGAAACAAACAGCGCAATATTGGAACAATGTTTTATTCATTGATGAAATCAAAGTTTCATTTTTTAGAAGTGACAGAAAACAACAGCAGGTATGGCGAAAATGCAACAAAGCGTATAAATTAAAAAAATATGTCATCCTATAAAACATGGAGGAGATAGTGTCACTGTTTTGGATGCAATGTCTTACAGTGGAGTTGGGAATCTGGAATTTACGGACGGAAACATGAAAAAACATAAAAAGCATGTATTTAACTATCCTAAAGAAGAATTTAAAGCAATCTGCTAGTAAGTTGGGAATTGAAAACACTTTTACTTCTATCAAGATAACGATTCCAACATGAAGTGTATATTGTATGGCTTTTATATAACTGTCAAAGTCCATAGGAGTTCAAATTGTACGACGTTGCCTGAAATTTCCATAAGAGCAATATTTAGAGATCACGATGGTACAAACTATACATGAAATTTGTTTTAATTATTGTAAACTTAACTATAATTATTGGTTAATTTTGTCACAGGTAAGACTATGTCAACGGCTTGGGATTTTTTTCCAGAAAGAAAACAATTATATGTAGAACCACCAGTTTTCAATTTGTCTGTGGCTCATAGAAAAGCACTCAACTTAACATAGAATACAACATATCCAAATCCATGATATGTGAAAAGCAATGACATGTCAAAAGCAATATGCAAATTCCTTATATGTCTAGATTATGTACCTAATAATATTGTAATATGTCTCGTGCGTCTATTTTAATTATATTCAAGTTGTAAGCAGAATTTCAACATTATAGCAACCATCAACGTCATATCAATCATATACTACCATTTTTCTGTTGTAATATACTGAAATTGCGTTTTGTATTAATAGATTATCATGCTCTCAAAATAAATGTTTTGATCACTTTTCTAGTTATATATAAACATTTTTTTAGTAAGATTACTAATCCAAGGTGTATTCAATCACATGAAATTTATCTGGAAAAATATGAACACATTTTCACGTGAGTATGTTATACATATAGCAATCACTTAAGGCGTTTTTATTCCAAAAATGCCAGTTCAAATCTATAAAAGAAACATGTCACCAAAGTTTAATAAATATCCGTCAAATTCTGATATCAAACTGTAATTAACTACATTATTTAATACCTATGCATTAAAGTATTAATCACATGAACAGATCTACCGGTTTTAGTAAACAAAAACAGTAATTGTTTAGACATCTTTTTCTATGTCCTAGATACACACTGCATATAATCTTCTTTATCAATATTAGGCAATGAAGTGGTATGTGAAATCTACTTAATGAACGTCGCAGTATCAATAATTATGAAAAAAGATGGTTTTAGAAATTGTGAAGTATAATGTACACAAAATAGACGCCTCTTTTTATCATACATACCTTATCTTTCACCTGTTGACATAGCTGCAAACCGACGGTGAAAAGAACTAAAACTTCATTCAACCATGGCACGGAACACTCAGCGTGTGTTGAATCATACTTCATTACGCCTTGATTAAAATATATTTGATAGACGGCTAAAATTAATTTGTGACTTTGTATGTAGAAGCTGATAGCTATATCTTCTGATAAATTAGGCGTTAGTGATTTCTGTAACAAATTGATTGACATAAATGAATTGGTAAAGACCAAGATTTCACGTACTTTTAATAATTATTTCAATAAATTATTAAAATAAAATAATTCAAAGAATTCTTTTAAATTATTTTAAAACATGTACTATCGGGGCCAAATGTAATGAATCAGACTTCAAGCGACATGGCTTTCCGCAGGTATTCGACACATTTGACTACTGGCACTGAGCAGCTGTAATTAGAATTAGAGACGGATACCTAGCAGGTAAATTTCAGCTAGAAAGATTTGCAAGAAATGTAAAGCAATATATTATAATTTCATTTACAATTGTTGCATTTACTCTTTATATTAAGAAGTAATGCTGCCTAGAATTCTTAACTAGATTTCGTAAGCACAAGCTGTTTCTTTGGCAAAAGTAAATATTGTTTGCTATTATACATATATGGATAAAACATGTACATATGTATGGTTTACACATGTAAATTTTGAATATGCTTTTTAATATAATAACACGATTCTATTTATAGAAAAACGAATTGTTTCCGATGCGTTATTAAGAAACGATTTAAATAAAGTAGCAGTTTAAAGAAATTTATATTTTTTTAATATTTAGGCAATCACAACATAAAGAATTTAGTTTTAATTTATTAAAACATAGGTATAATAAATGTATTTTTCTAATTATTATGTGCATAGATAAGCACAGTTCAGATATTTTTCTACTTTTAGGTCAATTCAAACACTATTAATTCGATTACAGATCATCCATTCCAGAAATTTTATAATGTATTAGGTATTTGTTACAACTTCGTCAGTGGGAAAAAACTGACATTTAATTTGTGTCAAATAATTATAATCTAGTTTTGCTTTTACTACTATATCTATTTTTATAATTGGATATTATATTTACTAACTTGTTCCACAATGTGTTTGGTGTATATACGGGATTCCACTGAATTTTCAATATACTCTACATTACTAATTAATTCGTCTAATGAAATATTAT
>SMLS01063021.1:0-21524 GCA_004785975.1 Popillia japonica | reverse complement strand
ATTATATGATAGCGACGGTGAATTTTTAGATAGACAAATTGATCCACTAGGCAGTGATGGTAACAGTGCTATTATCGAGAGTAGTGATGAGGAAATTCTTGATGAAGACAATATAGATCAGTCAAATGATAGTGATTGCGAAAATATTCCAAACAAACGTACGAGACGATGCATGCGATTCCCTTCCAGTTCTGGAGACGAAGGTGGAAGTAACGTACCAAATCCGGAATCTGAAAGGAACTATTTGGACAAGAATTGAAGAAGGTGTTGCTGGTAGATTACCAGTTCATATTGCTTTCAAAGATGTACACGGGTCAACGGCACATGCTAACAAACTGTAAACAATTAAGTGTTTTGTTATTTGACAACGTCTATGAATCCATTTATCTATTACAATTAATATTGGTCAACTTTTTTTGTCATTATTTAAGAGTGAATAAAGACTGGAAGCCACAATAGGCATTTTTCTTATAGACCAGTCATTTTGACTGGTATTGGTAGATATACGTATATTTAAATAGCTGGTAAATCTAGTGTTAAATTTCAATTATAGTTCTATTAAATTTTCGTCTGCGAATTTCCTTGCGTCATTTAATTAAAACATTTATAACCTGTTTCTATAGAAAGAGTACTTACGCGTTGGAATAAAAAGATAATAACAATATAGAGCAATAAATTTATAGATGCTACCATATTTATATTGTATATATATAACAACAAAATATGGTAACAATAAAATATATTTATACACAATATAAATGCAATTGCTGTAAATGATCATGAACGGCTTGAGGAAATTCCCCAACAGAATATTGAAAGACGAGCTCTAAGAGATGCAAGCGATCCATTTATCCTTAAAGGACGCATATTTTATGGACCGGTTTCGTTTAAATAAAGAAATAGCGCGATACGTATTTAATCGTATTTTCATGACCGAATTAAGTACTGTTAAATAACTTTTTAAACCACCTTCTTCCATTCCTCTATAGTTTTTGTACCTTACCCCATGCCATTTAATTGGTTCACAATACGATTCCATAATGTATAATGTGCTCTGCCCATAGGATCACTAAATATATTTGTTAATAATCCAGGGTGCACTTCGTAATATCTAGGAATGTGGTTCATTGGTCCTGGTTAACTTTCATGTTTATATTATTTTGAATTATAAGCAAAAAACAATCGAAATAATAATATATTCAAAAAATATGTTTCGTACACCGCTATAATACAAATAGATGAAAAGAACATTTCTGTACATTTATCGTTCTTATACTGAAAAAGACACATTCAGAAAATTTGAAGTTTATTACCGCCTAATCTTCCTCTATCTACCTGTCTTGCTCTTACATCTGCTACTATATGCAAAGGCGATATTTGTTATTTCACAGCCGACACCTTTGCCGGTGTCGCTTCCTAGGCGATGTATTTTCTAGCGCTATCTACTGTAGCAATGATAGCATAGTACCAATTCGATAAACACAAGTAGATACATAGATATTTACAGTGCGCATAGTCCCACCTCTGGACTCGTAATTTTCGAGAGGTCCAGGTTTTAGCATCCCATGTCAAATATGATGACATATACATATCGTCACTCGTACCTAAAACAGCTCCAATTTTACCAGTCGAACGCGCAATTTTTACTCGGTACCGAGTGGAAAACGCTATTAGACTATAACAAAGGGAAAGCTACCACGAAACCTAGAGACAATTTGCTAAACGTAATAATAGTTGCTACCAACAAACCATTGAAATACCAGTGAATTGAGATTATGAAAATAACGCGGGTTTTATCGACGATACCTCGGAACGAGTGTAGAATCAGTGATTACGTCATATGACGCTGCACTAGAGCAGTGTCGGTGCAGCACCAGTTACCCCACTGGAAAATACTATAACAATTAACGGTTCGACTTATTTGAAGTTGGTGCGCCATCTAAAACGACCCACTTACGGCCAAGCAAACTAAGATGTTTAAATCCGACTTAGGGATAGAAACGCCCCGAAAATATAATAATCCGACATTTTCACCATTTTTCTGTTAAGCGAGTGATTTTCGAAAAACAAGAGAATGGGTCACGGTAGAGACAATCAGCGATTCGACGTAAACTTGTAGTAGGTGATAGGAGGCAATGCAAATTTTAGAATATTCAATGAATTTTGAAACATTTATCATCACGTGCCATCAAATTTATTTTAAATAGAACATCGGTTTTCTCCAACTGTATTGTAAGAAGGCGTCTGTTTTAGCATACCACTTATTACTTGTTGTTACAGTTTTTTTACAGTAGAAAATAAAATAATACATCTAAAAAGGACAGTCCTCAAATGTTAAAAACTTGGCTAAGGTAACACTCCAAATGGAATATCTTTAAAACTTTCCGTAAGACATTACTAGAAAAAAACTTCTAACAACAAAAGATGATAAACCTCCAAAATTTGTTGGTACAATTTAGAGCTTGCAACTATCAAACATAAAAAATATTCAGTGTTCATTTTACTTTAAACATTTCCTACTACTTACTGAATGAGGTATGTAAATAGCAGGAAGCTCTAATATTTACAACCTCAGAAGAACTTACCAACCTCCCATATAAATGAGTGTTTACTTTCATTTACAACCACAGCCTGAAATGATAAGTTGCAGTGAGTAACTGCCAATTTTGTGCCTCCATCTGGCGACCAAGATATATGTGTAACAGGCCGTGTTATAGAATATTGGTCTTGATAAACATTCACAGTCCTCGCAGAACTTTTATCAATAAGTGGGGTTGGTTCAACATCAGTATAGTACTGTTGATAAATATTTATAGCATTATTCTGTAAAATACAGTTTTCCATATTTCTACAAAGCTGCATCATTGTATGTGTGTATCCCTCATCTTTTTCTATTTTACGTCTATATCGCTTAGTTTGCTCTTCATCAGCAGTATTTACATCTTTGGGCCAACCACCTTCCACGTGACACATGCTGTTATTTACATATTCTGCTCGCATTGTATTTAACTGATGTTCTGCTTGTTGCACACTAAACTGAGTCCCTTGATGAACAGGATCTCTAAACAAAACTACATAAAAATGTATCAAAATAAAGCGGAGTTCTTACCTAAGAATATATTCATGAAGAAATTTTTTGTTTGAAGGGTAATTGTCAATTAAATCTGGTCCTTTATCTGAAAACATACATTGGCGACCAAATTCACTTCTTTTCTTCTGATAAACATATTGTATTTCCATTTTTAATATCGTATTATTATATGTAGTTTGAGTAAAATACTGTCAAATAACAGACTATAGTTTGATCAATGTACACGTTTCCAAGGAAATTTATAAAAATTATGCAAAACTATTTTTAAATGCCAACACTACTGGATTTGGTATTTCTTTCATCATAACTTTATCATTCTAAAATTTTAAAATATCTACTACATAATAAAACAAAATTTTAACTTACTTACATACTCTCGTAGTTCGTTTAAAAACTTATTTTGTTCCATATTTGGTCTCTTATAATTATTAATTTTTTGAAGATAAATATGCAATGCTTTAATTCTTTCTTTTACTTGTATACCAATAGTTATGACATCCGATATTTTTGTTGAATGTCTTCGACAATTAATCTGTTGCAATTCACCCTTTTGTTTTATACTGCTTTTGTGCTTTATAGGTATCTTATTCTCAATTCTGGTAGTTTTAGTTGGAAATTTCTGTCCTATTTTGCAAATTTCAATATCTGTATTATTATATAAAATAATTTTTTTTAATTCTAGATACTGTTGACACAAGATATCATATTCACTTTCTTTTACATTTAGGTGTTCAACAAGTTCTTCAAAACTAAAACATTTCAAAAAAATATAATATATTTTACTGTTTCTTTTCTTACCTTTCCATTATTTAGGTAAACATTAAAAGAATTCTGTAAGGCTACCCCCCTTCCACTATATACACAGATAATTTCAGTCAATTTTTAATATGTACAGTGTGTAGAATTATAAAGAGAACGAAGAGAAACTGATTGATATGCAGATTTCTGATTGATTCGTTGATCTGGCAATTAGAATTTTTTGGAATACTGTTCAACTGTTAACGGTTATGTGACTGTTACCCATGTGTTACCAAACAAGTACCGACATTTAAAATGTGACTAATCATGACTAATAGTGCGGCCCTCTATCATACATCTCCAGGTAAATTCATTTTCCAGTTGATTTGACGCAGGATACAGATATGCCGACGCGCATCCTGTGCATATTGTTAATAACAATTTCCGCCTACAAAACCAGCGATTTTAACCTGTCTTGAAATAAATTTCAAATGTAATTTCTTTCGCTCTGACGTCATGCGCGGCTTTGACGATTGGTTTTGAAACGAGCATACCTCTATCTGTGTATCCTGATATGATGAGATATCTTATCATATTCCATCAGTCTCAATTTCTCGTTCAATTTCGAAGTGAATTTAATAAAACAATTATGTTGTTATTTTCAACCATGTTTGAAGTATTCGCATTTTTTAAAGTTTTTGACATATGGAGGAGCACCTTTTAACTTATTTGTAGAACCGTTGACCGTATAGAATAGAACCCGAATAAATTCTTCGAAAACATTATACAGATGTATATAGCGTATCCGATAATTGTGGCTAAATTTCCGAATGGAAATGTCAAAACTTAATTTTTTTAAATACAACTACCTATTTTTCTCTTTCTGATCAAAGTGCCCTTACAAAAATACAATAAAAAGTCTTATTCATTACGCATCTAAAATCGATACTTTTTAAGATAATAAAATATGTATGTATGCTGTATGAAGAATGTAGCTTTGGTAGTTTTTTTAAGATGTCATCCTGCTTTGGTATATCCAAGTCAGTCATGACCATTTGGGAAACAATTCAGCACTGATAAAATGTCATTTATTGTTAGTTTTTAATGATAAACAATGTCAACTCGTTTAAATTATAGGAACGAAAATTATTTTAAATTTGTTTATTACTTATGGTGAATGTAATAAAGTGATATCGCGAGCATGTTGATACCTTTGCCGTTTGGTATCCTCAAAAGCAGAAGCAGTCACCAAACACAAACGTATAATACAGAATTTTAAAAACTTCGGATCGATTAAGGCCAAAATTCAAAAACATAAACCTACATGCATATTGTTTTAAATGATCAAACAGGAACTTATTTAGAATACTTCATAGTAAAAGCATTGACAGCATATTTAAATTAAGAAACGTAAAATTTATTTTAACAAATGTTCTATGGTTACGTCCTTGAAGTTCCAGACACTTTACGCATCTCCTAATTAGTTCTTCCTGGGTAGCCTTTCTAATTGATTCTTTCCTCAGACTGTCAAATGCATGTCTTACTCTGAGCATACCTCCTTGGTAGTTAGTGGCGATTCTTGTGCCCCATACAAAGAAATTCAGAACCGACAAATCCGGGGAGCGAAGTAACCATAAAAAAAGTACATCATTAGCTATCCACCAATTAGAAACTATCACTTGCAAAAAATGTCTAGCCAAGTGACCTTTGTGAGGAGCCGCGCCGTCATGTTGGTAAAAGATGTGTTGTTTAAGGTCGGCCAGTGGTAAATTTTCTAGATACGTATTTTTAAAAATTTGAAGGAAGAAATAATTCACAACCACAAATACATCGGATATTTATTTACAGTTTTAAATAATGGAATTTACTACAGCAATTGTTTAAAACATTCTAACAGTAGCGTTCCCAATTTATTCCCAATTTTAATTTGTTTGACATAATCGTTAGCACTAAAATTAGTATGAGGTAAGCTTAAGTAAATAAATAAACTCGCAACAAACTTCAGCTACAATTCTTTACATTAACTTCAACGATTTCAACGCATCTTGTAGTCTTTCTAGCTCAACAGTAATTTGATTTAGCTTCTCTACATTAGTTTGCTGTATATCTAATGGAACTTTGCTTTCATAATCTAAAGCTGCTCTGGCCTGATTCAATTTCATTTTTGAAGCAATTAAAAAGTCCATCTTCTTTTGCATTCTCGAAATTTCCTTTTGTGGGTCAATCAATCCTTTCAATAATAAATTTACTTCACACTTATCCGAAACTGTTATAACGGTACAACCATTAGGAGGTGTTGTATTACTTTCAATTCTTGAACAGTAAGATAAAGTTTGTAATACTGGAATGTATTTATTTATGATGTCTTGCGTTATTGAATCCCCACATGTAATGTATGCTGGAAACAACAATGTTAGTTAATGGTTGAAGCTACAAGTTAGATATCTATCTGTAGTGTATTTAGTAAATTATTATTACAGCACCAGGTAGGTATAGTAAAGAAAGCTCAGACGTAAAGAGTAATTTTCATTACAGTAAAACTCCAAATATCCGGATCGCATATGGTCGGTAAGGTTGAGAGTTACGGTGCGATTTATAGACGACGCAAATAGATGCAGTGATTCTTTTTCCATCAAGGATGAACATGACAGCCATTCGTTTTCGTAAATCTTTAAAGCACAAAAAATAGTATATTATACTATAAGGGAGAGAAATGCGTTAGCATCTCTCCCGAATGGTATATACTATTTTTTCCACGGTCTCATTAACTTAAAAACATATTTTGTCATTATGAAGTAAGTAGCACCAGAATTATTGTATTCCGATTTGAGCATTTATTTAGCAGTCGTTGAGTTATTGTCATAACTACAAAATAAAGAAACAGAAAGAATTGTCAAATTAAGGTGCTAGTTTGGTTTAGTTTAAAGTAAAACTGTAAATGTAAGCGAAAGTAATATTCCTTCTAGTATTAATTTTGAAAATTGTACAAATGTAACATTTAATTTAAATGTCGATAAATAATTTCAATGTTATCTTTTTTTTGCATGAATCACAAACGTTCTCCAAAATGTAAACTCCCTTGAGAGTATTATATTCCCTTGGGAATAATCGACTACTTCTGTTTTAATTTTGATGTCATAGACACTGATTTCTACTCCCGACCGTGGAAAAACACAATTATTTTGAAAGTTAATGAATTTGAATGGTGGCCGAATTCGTAGAGTTTGTCAAATTAACACGTTGATGACTTTTCTTTATTCTTAAATTATAATTAATCATTATAATGTAAAAATCATATGCATTTTAAAGAAAGATCTTCTATAAATCGACCATAATTATACCCACATTGTTATTCTATATGTGATTTTTTTATTAGTAATTCTCCATAAGCAGATTGTGGTATATATCTCCAACACAACATAGCACATAAAATAAGTGCATAAGTAAAAAAGGCTAGTCCTCGACTATTTACTAATTGCGAAATTCGTTTATCATTACTATTTCTCGGGCCTCCTTAATTAGCTGTTATACATAAGAACTCACCTTCTGTTTTTGTTTTATTTGGTAAGTTATAATCACTTCGTGTGGACCTTATGTTCTTTCCAATTTTTTGTATAAATTCCATTTCTTTCTCGATTATATCATTTTTCCACAAACTTTCCTCGTCTGCTGGATATGGCGATATACATATACTAGGAATAGTTTCGACAATTATTTTTGGACGAGGAAGTCGTTGGTATAATTCTTCCGTAATAAATGGCATAAAAGGAGACAGCAGTCTTAAACTGGTTTCCAAAGCACGATATAAAGTAACTTGAGCTGTTCTTATAGTATCAGCATTACTATTAGAAAAAACAGGCTTCAAATACTCCTAGAAATAAAGATATTGATATTTATGTTTTCTGCAGATTTAAAGTATGTATATATTCTTACCAAATATACGTCACATAGGTCATATAACCAAACATTATATATAGCAGACGTTACTAAAACGAAGTCATATGTTGCAAAACCTCTATTGACATCAAGTGTAGCAGATGCAAGTTTACTTAACATCCATAAATCCATATACGATTCATTGCCAAGAAGTTCATAATGATTTGGTGCTTCAAAATCTTTTGAGAAATATGACAGAGCAAATTTAGTAGCATTCCAAATTTTATTACAAAAAAACCTGTAGCCTTGTACTCGTAAAATATCCAAATTAATATCTCTACCGGAACAGATAGCACAAAGTGCAAAACGTAGTGCATCAGTTCCGCATTCTGGAATTCCTTCTGGATAATCTTGTTTTTGTCCTAATTTTGCTTTTTCAATTTCTCTTGGATCAAGATTACCATCAAAAAGTTGTTCATGCAAATTTTCTAAACTTATGCCATAAATAACATCCATGGGATCTATAACGTTTCCTAATGATTTACTCATTTTCCTACCATGAGCATCTCTTACAATAGGATGTAAATATACTTCCCTGAAAACATATATTATCGAATAAGTAAACTGTTATTTTTTAGTCTACATCTAAGATTGTTAAACCGATTTATTTTTAGTACATATTTAGAATTTTAATTGTTTAACCATTGTGAAGTATATTTCCTAACACAGTGTTTTTAGTACTTACTTAAATGGTAATTTTCCTAGTAACTTTTGACCAAAGAACACCATTCTAGCGACCCAAAAAAATAGAATATCATGTCCCGTTTCAAGCACTGATGATGGATAAAATACTTTGAGATCATCAGTTGTATCTGGCCATCCAAATATTGAAAATGGAAACAGTCCAGATGAAAACCAAGTATCTAGAACATCTTCATCTTGCGTTAATACAATATTTTCTGGAGGTGATTTGAATTTCTTTGAAGCTTTTTCCAAAGCTTCTTCTTCAGTCCTTCCAGACACCCAATTTTCGCTTTCCGCGTCCTATAAATAAAACAAGCGTAAACTTGTATGACTTTCTATTTTTGTAACCACATTTATGTAATATAACTCTCTTAGATGTGTCACAACTGACTACTTTTTTTGCATTTTGTTAGTAAGTAAATAATCGTAGACAAAGCGTTGGTCTAAAGTTAAAACAATTCATAATAGCTCTAGCTATTTGTGTCGTATTTCAGTAATATCACACACTACTTCAGACTGGTAACTAAGGTTGCCAATTAATCCGGAAAATTCTATCATTATGTTGATAATCTTGATGAGTTGATTTTGTAACTAAATATAATATAGTAGTAAATTGATTATGTCAATCAATTTTCTTATGTCAATTTTATATCTGTTAATTATTTTGTAATTTGTACAAAATAAAAGTATAACTAATTCAATACATTATTTAGTATGTTCACAAAACTATAGAGCTGCCCAGCTCTCTCATATTCTGAGACAGCAGTCAGATGGCCCTACTGACGTGGCTATTTGCGCACAAAATTTATAATTTCTCGTCAAAGAAAAGACAACATATTTTATGTTTGCAACATTTTTGTTGTTTCTAACAAGTTCCCTTAACTACCCAATAAAAACCTATCGATTTTTATCTTCAATCTTTAATTTACCATCAAGGAGAGTTATTTCACGAACATTAGGCAAGGTATAATTTTTATGCGGAGTAAATGACCAGATATTTCACCACCTACAGAAAGTAACACAGACAACAAATATTAGTGATAGATAGATACTGCATAATCATGTTTGATATTTCCTTAGAACCTGGATTACAAAATAACAAAAAATATAATTATATGGAAGGATTTGTAGATATGGGAGGAAAGAATCGCCGTGGGCTGTACGCAGATCACGCTTTAGTGTTTCTTACAAAAGGCATAAAAAGTAAATGGAAGCAACCAATCTGCTACATTTTTTGTAAAGGAACAACTGCCACTGCTGACTTAGTTGCACTTCTCAAGAGCCTTATCCGCAATGTTAGAACATGTGGTTTGCATGTAATAGCAACTATATCAGCCCAAGGCGCTACAAATCAGGCTGCTATAAATTATCTTTTAAATAAAACAAAGGTAGACTGTCTAAGGACTGGTATCCAAAAAAGATATCAAGGCTATGTTATTGACAGTGAGGAAGTTGTACATATTTATGACTTGCCACATTTATTAAAGGGTGTACGGAATAATATGTTGACAAAGAACCTTCACTTTAATCATAACGGAGAAGACAAGGTTGCATGTTGGTCTCATATCATGAAATTGTATGATATTGACCAGAAGCAGGGCCCTTTTAAATTATGTTATAGACTAACAGATGAACATATTGTTCCCAACAAAATACAAGAGATGATGGTGAAAAATTGTTCGCAAGTATTTAGCTACACTATGTCAAGTGCAATGTATACGATATCAGTTATAAAGAAAGAGCTAAATCAGCATTCTAGCTTTTATCTAGACCCCAAGGCTACACAAACAGTTGATCTACTAAAATTTTTTGATTGTTATAGATTTGATTTAAATTCGTCACCCATGCAAATGAAATGTCATTTTTAATAGAAACAATTACTAAATTGGTTCTATTCAGCTACCTAAAGAAGCTTAATACATAATATTTTGAAAGGCAAAGATATATCCATGATTATTTTATGAAGTTGGCAGATGAAAAATATAAGAAAAATTAAAAAGGCAACGAGTTGCAAAATAAGCAGTTTCCACCATCTACTACTATCGATCAAAATTATGTTTTGTCTTCATTACTTTGTTGTTTTTCAATGTATAAATAAATACCCCAGTTATAGACGTATTTGTTTCTGTAACAAACCTATAAAGCAGTGTGTTAACATGTATGCTATATTCTAGATTTTTTCTTCTCAAAGAGAATCTGCTTGAATTTATGTACTATGAGACAACTATAAGTCATCTACTTCTACTGCATTTAGGAGTCGACTGCGTTCTGCCCTTATGGAGACTTTCCCTTTTTGGGTCTGGGGGCGTGTATCTGCTTAATTGCATTTTGATATAGTGTCTTGTTGGCTGGAGGCAATAATGTTATTTCTATTTTTATCTAAGGCGGCTATACTTACAGATAAGCGACATTTAAATATGGAACGGATACTTAGATGAAAGGGAATGTTTCATTGAAGTACATTATTTAGTTTCTATTAATAACGGTTATATTTAAACAGAGTAGTATTTCTCGGGGCGAACCGAAACCTGGAGAACGAAGAAGAGGGGGACGTTCTCGACAGCGAGAGTGGATAGAAATTAATATTGTTTTCTTTGTGAGGGTACGATAGTTGTTTTATTTTATTTTAATAAACAAGAGCGTTCGTCGATACCTATGGTCGATACACTGTGTCTGTTATTTAACTAATATTTGTATAATTAATTTCTCATTTTGTAATATTTAATTTTTGTTTCTGAAATATACATTTTTTCCAGAATATATTTAATAGCTTCTTTTTGCTGGTTTTTAATCCAATAGAAATTCTTTGTTCTCTTATTGTCTTTTTGATACGTTTGTATTATTAATATATTTATTTTTCATAACTTTATAATAAAAATACATTCACTGTCCAATTAAAATTTTAAACAGAACTCCTCAAACATAAATATTCATATTTCTGATTTGAAAGTATAATCATTAAATTAAAAATGTATTGAGAGGAAGTACGGCTGTACAAATGTAAAAATATAGTTTCCTAAAGATTGAAAATAAAACCTTAAATAACACTATAATATATTATTACCACGAAAGACAAAAATATAGAAAACCGAACAATTTTATACGTGAATGACGTAAACTTCATTACTTGGGTACGTTATTTTATTACCTGCTTAAGGGGCTATTTTCAGTTGTTGGTGGGAAGTTTGAAATCGGGTTATTTTTACTTGCAATAATTTTTGTGAGGAATGATTATAAATAAGAATTTATTAGTGGAATATTAACATTTAATTATAGACTAGTGGACGAAGAGTAAGTGACAGAAATTACGGGTTTCATAAAAAAAATATTATTTTTATTTTTTAAAGTAATGTATTTCAAGAGTTATAAACTTTTTCGTCCACTACATATGAACGGGAATAAACACGGCATACATTAATAAAAACAATTGTATGCTAAATAAAAAAGATTATTGCAAGAAACGTGTCCGTTAGTAAAACAGATAACTGTAGATGGGGACCACATGAGGACTTTCCAAATGGTTTGGCAACTTGCTAAAAGAGGGACACATTATCGCCGCGGTGTCTCGGCATTGCCAACCTAATGATTTGTAATCTTACGCACACGAAAATTGCGACGATTGAATATACATACACATGCATATAGAGTTTGTAGATTTCCTCTTGTACAGAGTGAGTCCAAAAGAATGAAGACAAATAAAATTTCCCACCAACTTTTATTCCTTAAAATCGACCAACCTGTGGTTTACTCATAGGCGATTCTATAAACATTTCGAAGTGGGTGCATTTAATAAGATATTTCTTTATTCTTACTTAAACAAAATAATCTTTTCTTTAAACTATAATACAAGAAACATTATTATTATAATTATAGGAAATGTTTAAAATGACTACCATCACTTTGTAAACACAAATTTACACGCCTTTTTATGTTGTCAAATAATGCTACCAGGGTATTAACACCGATATTTCTTATTTCCCTAATAATAGATAGCCTCTCGCAACTCTTCTAAACTAAACCCTGTTTGACACGACGTTAAATTTACGCAAAAATTTACGAGACAATTTAGGAATAAATGATTTGACACGTATCAAACAGAAAATTATGTAAAGAAATTTACTACTAAATTTTTTTGAAAATTATTTAGAACCTGTCTTAATGCATCCGTAAATTGTGTTGCTGCAAATTTGGAGATACGTTGCAAACAAAAAATCATAAATTGTTTTGTAAATTTATTCATAAATGTTCTCGTTAATTTTTACGTAAATTTAACGTCGTGTAAAACAGTCTTACTTAAGCCTGTTTTACACGGTTACATCCTCGGTTACAATCAATTACAACAATTTCTAAGTTTAAATGTAACCGATTCTGAAAAATCTTATTCTTTAAATATTCAAACAACACTTGTAATCGTTTCAATAAAATCTAACAAAAATACGAATCAGATACCAGAACGACTAAGATAACAGAAAATTATAATAACGCCAAACGCCTACGAACACGAACCAACTATGAAAATGCTGTAAAATAGAAGGAAGTAATTTTTTAATAGCATTACAGCCAGTTTGACCCTTGAGTATACAAACAAATACAAGGCAGGGAATTCAACTTGTCCTCAAACTTATTGGCTCAGTATGTATACTATTATTACGCCTAGAAAAATGCAAGTAATTTTTCACTTTAGCAATGGTAAAGCAATGATATTGTGTCTGTAAATAATTCAATTGGAAATGAAAAATTAAGAGAAGCTCTGTTATTATATTGGACTATTTCCCTAAAAATTTGTTTTGGTATTGATAACATCTTACGAAATGCGGTGAAATTGTGGCGGAATACTAGCACTAAGAAAGTTTCTTTTGTTCGATATACGCACAAAAAAAAATTATTGCTATACTTTTATTAAACATAGTTTTGAAAATACCATAGAAAAATAATATATTTCTAAGATTAAAGTATCTCGCAATAATTATCAGTCTGTATCTTTTTATCAATATTTACGCCGCACTATATTATATACAAAAAATTAAATAAAACAAAACGAAAATTCCTATACGCCAAAATACCTTCAAACGTATTGAGCGCAGAGTAGATACGTAAATATGAATGCAGCAATTACTGCAATTCGAATTTCACTTTCTACCTGTTTATACCCCTTTCTATCCCTTCGCGCCCCTTTCTCCGCATTTATCATTATGTCACGACCGTGCTCTCATTTTGTATATTGCCGTCTTCTTTCATCTCGCAGTATGATCGACAACTGGTACTATTAGTTCCCTCTGTTGTCCAATTTATTTGTAAATATACTGGTAAACACACACACACACACACACCCGATGTTAGTTTAGGGTGTACTCGCTAAGAGTGAAAATAGAGCCTTAAGGATTATCGTTATATTTAGCTACAGTCGTCCAGACTAATCGTCGGCAAGGGATACATCTCTCCCTGCTCGTCCTCTCGTGGACAGATAGTACATGTTCTCAAAAAAAGGTATGCTAATAATGGGGCCGCTTCTTACATTTTCAAAAATGGCGCCATTTTTCCGATCCGCTGTAACTTATTGGTGGCATCCTCCAGTGGCCAGTCTATTTCTTTGGTTGTTTATGATTATAGTCATAGGAAAAACATTTATTTAAGAATAGCTGACATTTTGAGTTTAGAAAAATTACTATAGTGAAGGAATTATACGTACGCAATATGAGATTTTTATAAATTGAATGATTATTCTCTACATTGTCATAACAAAGAAAAAATAGATCTTAGATGATTTTCATAGTGATTGTGTGTGTATGATTGCTGGAAAAACACAGTTGTATACTATAATGTCAAAACTTTAACAATTTTAAATCAAATTACGTAAACGAAATGCTATTAGCAAGACGAACTAAAGAAGGTGACATAGTAATTCAAACTTACTCCTCCTACTTTTAATGTATTATCTTTAAAAGTAACATAATACGCAGGAATACGATGACCCCACCAAAGTTGTCTTGATATACACCAATCTCTAATGCCTTCCATCCAATGGTACCAAGTCTTTATATGCATTTCTGGAATAATCTTTAATTCGCCAGAACTCACAGCTTTTATAGCATTTTTTGCCATATCCTCACATTTAACATACCACTGAGGTTTTAGCATGGGTTCCACAATATCTTTACTACGGTTACACACTGGTACCACCATAGGATTACTTTTTGTTTCTACATAGAGACCCTCTTCCTTTAAAGCTTCAGTTACTGCGTGACGTGCATCAAATCGCTTCATTCCCTAAAAGTAAAATATGATATTTACTGGTAAAATACTCTTGACAACTAGTCCTTTCTACAAATAAGCTTACCGTAAATTGACCGCAATCACCCTGAATAAATCCACTATCATCAAAAATGGTTACAAATGGTAAGTTATATCGTATGCCAACTTCGTAATCGTTTGGATCGTGCGCAGGTGTTATTTTCACTGCTCCAGTACCAAAATCTCTTTCGACAAATTCATGAGTTACAATTGGCAATTTTCGGTTACAAAATGGATGTATTACAAATTTGCCATGCAAGTGGGTGTATCTATTATCTTCTGGATGGACTGCAATCGCAGTATCTCCAAGCATTGTTTCTACACGAGTTGTAGCAACAACAATCTTTTCATCTGAATCTTCCACGGGATATGCAAAAGATACTAGAACACCAAATTCAATTTTTTTATCGTAATTTGGTACCGACAACATTGTACGGCCCGAAAGTTCTATCTTGTCTACCTAAAAACAATGAAAATGAAAAAAAATTAAGGATCAATAATTAATTAGTACAACAAAAATACTATAATTCTGTATTTCAGAAATCACTTACTTCTATATCAGAGATAGCCGATTTTAAAGTGCAAGACCAATTAACCAACCTATTTGATCTATAAATTATACCATCATCATGTAATCTTACAAAAGCCTCCGTAACTGCTCTGCATAATTTCGGATCCATCGTAAACGCAGCCCGATCCCAATCGTAAGATGTGCCCATTTGCCTTAATTGATGATAAATTCGGACACCTTTCCTGAAAGTGTAAACCTTATCAACCAACAAGAAAAGTTATGGAATCATAGAAATTGATAAAGAATATATGTATGTCACACTAATAAAATATCTAGCAAGTACTTTCCTGTAAAACTTACATTGTGCTGTAAATATAATACTGGGAAATATTTAGAAAGAGTTGTGTTATGAAAACCAATTACAAAGCACAAATAAAATGTTGACAAATAGAGTTACAACACATGTAAAGGCTACTTCACACCATGCTAGATTCATACTTTTTCTATACTAGATTCTATTCTAGGATTTTCTTAATACTTTTTTAGGTGGGAGTTCAACAAATCAATACGTGATGGTGCTACTAAACAGCTTTCAAGTTCTACCAACTTGACCAACATAACCTACCTTGGTTTCCAATAATATACTGAACTTGTATTTATTTTCCGATGTTGGCCAATCTGCCAAAGTACCTCTGCGCATGTTCTAGTATCAATTTAGAAACAAAAATAGGGCAGGATCTAGTTTTTAAAATAGTATAGCATCTAGTATAGTTTGGTGTAAAGTGGCCTTTACATGATACTTTTTCTGACTATTTTTCTAGTTTCTAGAAAATACTATAGAAAAAGTATGAATCTAGCATGGTGTAAAGTAACCTTAATACAACTTACTGTTCCTTCCACTCCCATATTTTTTGTATGAACTTTTCACGTCCCAAATCATGTCTTGTTTTCTTTTCTTCGCGCCACAATTTTTTCTCAACGACTACTTGTGTTGCAATACCAGCATGATCACATCCTGGATTCCACAGTGTTGTCTTTCCTCTCATACGATTCCTATTTCAGATATTTACAGGATTTAGAAAATAACTAAGTAATAACTACATATAGCATACCATCTAATTAAACTATCTTGAATAGAATTGGCTAACGCATGCCCTAAATGCAGTGATCCTGTTACATTTGGTGGTGGAATAATAATAGTATAGACCCCCTTTGAATTAGGTTCCAAAACAGATTTTCTCTAAAATCATCACAAATATTTCAATTGCAAAATAAACAAACAGTAAAGCATTTGCGGTAAAGTAATAATAATGTATCAATTCCCAAGTGTGATTATACATATATCCATCTTAAAGTATTATAAAATAAGTTTTTAGGTCTTTAATTAGTGTAACTTGTAGTTAACTGTAAGCAGGGGGATCTATGCAATACTCCTACCGCGCCCGTATTAAGTGACTGCCGAATGCTGATATGCGGTAACAATAGTCTGTCTATGCAGTCGCACTCTACATAGGATTGGATTTTTGTCCTCGATTGTCGACTCTATATAGAATTTAATGTATCGCTGAACTACGATAAACTTGCAAAATCGATATATAAGATAAGGATACCAATATCAATGCAATAACAGAATATAGTAGAATATAGCGTATACGTCTTTCTTGTTGTAATAAACAGAATCTTAGGTATGCCCATCTGTTATTTTTAACTTTGGTATCGACCATTCGCAAGCGTTCACATGGTATGTATGGCAACATGCCACACTTGGGCATTATTCAAATGAACGTTTGTCCAAACGACGAGTAATGAATTATTATTCTATATTAAAAAATATATAAATAAATTGTACGAATACGTTAAAATAACCGTACTGAGTAGGCTTCCCGACCTTTTGTAATATGTAATTAGACTACGAAAACAAGGGTAAAGCTCTGCACTAATCACACCTTTGTAATTCGTATAACTTGAAAACCATGAGTTAAGTACAATGTGTTCTGCCGGACTATTTTTAGAAAATTTCATGCTCTACAAAAAAGGTCTTACAATGTCTTTGATAGCTTGTGCCGTTAAGGCTGCGTCTGCAAAACATTTATTTAAGATCTTTTTGTAGAGTATGAAATTTTCTACAAAAAATTTCGGAAGAGCAGTATTCTATTTGTTATGGTCTTCAATGTATACTATTTACAAAGGTGTGATAAGTGTTTCTTTTTAATAATAATCACTAATTAATTGCTTTTCTCGAGTGACACTACAAATAGTGTCTTACAATGTCCAGTACACGACATCAACAGCGGTATCACTTACATATTTCTAAGATTAATAATTGTTATACAATATGTGAAGAAGGCGAAAATAAGCCTTAACCACAGTATATTAAACAACCAGTAGTGAAACTGTCGGTAGTGGGGGTGTTCCACGCATTTTCTATTGCACATACTATCCGCCATATTGTTACACTAACTTGGGACGTATGGGAAAATTTACGTATTTACAAAAAAGATTTTGTGCAAATAAATCTACATATAACCGATAGTAGTTTTATTTCATATTTATGTTGTATCTTTATTTCTAATTACATATTTTCCATTTCGTATTCGAATTACTAATATGTACAAGTTATACTAGTCACTGTAAAGAATGTGAATATTATTGTAATGAAGCACGTTCATAAACAAAGTGTATGTTATAAATGGCAATTTAGGGTTATCAACAGTAAACGCTTTTCTTCGACAGGTTAAAGGCGGTACTTACTTATTCTCTGTACTAATGACAATAGTTTTCTTTTGTTAGTCTTTCCTTAACACGCATGTACTCTAAGAGAAAATGCGTTTAAAAATAACTAAAAATCAATTGTAAATACTGTGACCCGCTCTAATTTATTATTAATCGGGACCTGTTCTTTAGTTTTACAATATAGCGGCTACTATGCACAAAAATTTCCACTGTACGAATAACAAGTTTCACTACTGGTTGTTTAATATACTGTGCCATAGACAAGAGAGAGTATAGATCGGCAACACTCGTTAAATTTTTCGGAACAAATCAGCGCCAGTGCAGGTGTAGTTTAGAAATAACATTCAAACGCGGGCTTTTTAAAAATTTAAACCAAGATAGGACTCTACAGATATTTGTAGCGCCTGTAAAATTATCTGTAAATTTGTAAGCATATTATCATAGACGGCTACAGATTTACAGAGAACTTTACATTACGCTACAAACATGCAAAGTGTTCAATTAATATTTTCAGTACGCATATGAGCTTCATAATGAACCAACTGTCAACTAGATTGACAAGCCGATGACTGCTATTATCCTATTATCTACCAAAGATAATTAAATAATAATGGCAATTCACCGTATTGTCGATTCAATTCTTCCAAATAAAGTCAAACTCGTGTAGCAAAGGACGAGTCCAATAGTTTGCATATCTGTTTACTACGCCATCGTTCTCACATATCATTGAACATATTGAACTTTAATTTATAACATACTAGCAATGTTGTTGGAACACTTCTTGCCTGTTCTGCCTGCTTTGCGCAAGGAGTCAATCATTGAAAAACTGCTGAAGCGGATATCACAGAATCTGTATTCCAATTCACTTTGGTTACATCCATGTTGTAGACTTTCAATCCCTACTCTCTTAAACCAACAGCTATAAAGCTTTAATAGCAAACTTAATTCTTCTACAAAACAAGTTTTTTCTATAAGATTTAAAAACGCTGTCATTTCGTATTTTTATGATGTTTGATGTTGTATCAACGCGTTTTGACATGCAAACGTCAAAACTGTTTGTCAATACATTCATTCTATGAGAACAAATATGAAATTAGGTTCACAACTGGTGGCGCTAAAGCAGGTGTAGTTTGGAACTATTAAATATTTTGACCTTGGGTATATTAGTGGACCCCCCATGTACTGTGCCTTAACCACAGAATATCAAACAAACACAATTTGCACTCCTTGGCGCTTTTGATCTTTTTAAGACAGATTCAGTGACCTTCAGGCTATCCACGCCATTTTGTGTGGAAGAAACGCAGGGTCGGATTGAGAAAAAATTATATACATACGTTGATAGGGGGTATTGACTGAAAATTTGGTGCCCTTGAAAAGTACAGATAATATTAAGCTGTTTCAAAATAGGTGTTTGATTTTTAATGTTATAGTGATTGTATAAACAAATGGGTGCATAATACCTGTTTCACAGTTATGGTAATGGTAATGGGAAGCTCATTCACATTGATACGTAATAATGATAGTTTTTAATCACGTTAATGTCAATATGTCTAAATATGTATTAAAAAAAGTCCTACACTACGAATAAATATTTACAGACATGTCGTTAATGTCGACACAAACCACAAACGCTAAAGTCAATAACACCTGATAGTCAGGATAAACAATGAACAACGGTGGAATAACTACCGTGAAGTATTTTTCTTCCAGAGAAGATGGCAGATTACACTGCACACTAAAAATGCGCGTACTTTTCCCGCCAAGAGGAGTGTATATTCCGATAGTTTGATATTCTGTGCCTTAACTACGGTGGGTTGCATATTTTTCATATGGCCTTATTACGCAGCTAGATACCGTTCCAGTTATATGTTCAATGGTGTTATTTGTTACTATTACAAGCATTTTATTGCTACTTGCAGACGACGAACAGTCAGGGAACAGCGCGCAAATCAAATCCATTAAACATAGTGCAATCATTAGGAAAGGTACAAATTACATTTAGTACATAGCATATTGAGAGTCCCACAATAAGCGAGATTCTTCATACAACTTAAGCTGGTGTAATCAGAATGGTGTCCATTTAAATATAAACAAATGCGCTATAGTATCCTACACGAAATGTAATACTGTCATTTCATATCCCTACTCTGTCAACCAAATACCGATACCTAGGTAGTCACATATTCAAGATTTAGGGGTAATTTTCGATTCACAACTGTTCTTTGGGGACCACATCATAGACATTGCGAATACTTCTTCTAAGTGTTTGGGATTTCTAATTCGTACATGCAGATCACTTTCTGATATCAATGTCATGAAGATTTTATTTTCTACTCTTGTTCGCACCAAGCTCGAGTACGCGTCTATTATTTGGTACCCCTACTATCACTTTCAACAGATTACATTAGAGAGAATCCAAAAAAGATTTTTAAAATATGTGTCGTATAGGATGGATCATGTGTATCCAGCACGCGGTTCAAACTATGAGGACTTATTAAATCGCCACAACTTCGATTCCTTACAATGCCGAAGAGCTGCTGCCAGTGGTCGATTTCTTATCAACCTAATTAAAAGCAAAGTGGATTCACAGTCTTTACTTTCTCAGCTACATTTCAGCGTCCCTATGTATGATACCAGGTATCCTGACAGTTTGTGCGTTCCTACTACGCGATCCAACTTAATGAAACGAGCACCACTCTATCATATGGTTTTGAATGCTAATATCGCTTTCAGTGATGTATTTAATGTATGAGTTTTACATGCTTTTTTTTTTACTTGAGATCAGTGCAGAACATTTTTTCGGTCTCCTTATTGTAACTGTACTATTTCTTATTTTTATTTTTATTCTTATTACTTATTATTATTATTATTTCATTCTGTTGTTTTTTTTTCTATTTTATTTAACTATATTTTTAGTTTAAGTTGAACACTGTACTTGTTATATTTTTGTCCTGTAAATGGTTTTTCTGTTGGGCAAATAAATATTATTATTATTATTATTAACAATTTTCGGTAATAGCTCTTCGCTCTCTACATATATATATTAAACGTATTGAGCCAAGATCGACTTTGACCGACAACCAGCATGCACAGCAGCATGAATTGCTTAGAGTGGGTAAACACGGTATGCTGATTCGTAGTATGTGTCACTCGTGATTCGCAGTGCTACCTTGTATTGTTAAGTCGCACTTTTACATATTTCAATGCACAATATAACGTTAAGTCTATCTGTCTCACATTATTTCTATTTTTGATTAAATTCGCCTAATATTAGACCATTACTTATAATACTAATCAAAAAGTAAATTGACGAGTTTGACGTTTCGCAGATAAGAAACTATTGCAATATTTCTTAGATTAGGAAGTATGTAACTTAAACACAATATCCAAATAACGTTCACGTCTTTACCGCTTAGTGCCATTTGAATGTCTCTTTATTTAGTCTTACAATTTATATTTGCTTATAGCGTTTTCCACTCTGCAGTTTAGTGTGCACTAAAAGTACTCGTAAATTTAGAGAGGTTTTAGCAATCTATGTCA
>SMLS01063020.1:0-30192 GCA_004785975.1 Popillia japonica | reverse complement strand
GAAGAAACAGGGCCAACACATTTTTTTAAAAACTCCAATATGTAGTGCCTGACGTTTTTACTGTATACATACACATAAAATACGATACAGTGCTTGAATTTTTTTTTTAATTTATATCTCTTTTAGACCCTTTTCTGTACCTACCTATAATAGAAAATATACAATTTTAAAACGTTTTTTTCTCTAATAGTGCGTGCTGGCTTTTTTTAAAGGCAATTTCGATAATCCGTATAATTTGATAATCCGGATGGGGTCCGGTCCCAATTAATCCGGATTATTGACGTTCTACTGTATTTATTTAATAATTTTTTGTTCTTTTACCATTTAAGGTGATAGCACTGTATAGACAGGGTAGCTCATTAGTGCGTGAAGCTCGATATATCTGAAATTATAAAAGTTATTAACCCTAGGATGCATAAACCGGGCCTGTTAGGCCCGGCGAGACTTTAGTTACTCATAATTTTCTTAAAATACTTTCAATCGACTTGAGCATTTAGATATGCTCTAA
Organism: Popillia japonica; assembly: GCA_004785975.1. Lineage (NCBI taxonomy): Eukaryota > Metazoa > Arthropoda > Insecta > Coleoptera > Scarabaeidae > Popillia > Popillia japonica. The sequence continues at coordinate 29,684 of SMLS01063020.1, read as the reverse complement.
ACACGTCTTTATTCAACACACACTTGATTCAAAAACATTCAAGTGTAATTAGAAATCGTAGAAAACAAATGTTTCCATTAGCACCTCGTATTTACATAAACGGGGCATCCGAAGCCCGTGTACTACTAGTTACTATAGAACAAGTTACAACTTTATAATGAGGGTTTCCAGGTGTTGACCGTGTCATGGTAGTAAAATATATGCAGTACAAAATAAAAATAAAATGCACAAGTTATACAATAAACTCGACTTGAATTAGTGGCGAAACGTCGAGTTTATTGTATATATTGTGGATTTTATTTTTATTTTGTACTGTATATATTTTACAACCATGACACGGTCAACACCCGGAAACCCTCATTATAGAGACTCGGGCCGTGGAAGCCTTCGATATCAAGTTACAACTTGTTTTTTACAGGTTCAGAGTTGTTATAATTTGTCAGGCACTGCTGCGCGTGTCTGTGCAAGTTAAAACCTGCATACTGCTGGATGTTTAAAAATAGGTGCAGTTGATTTTTATTCAGTTGGAATACAAGTTGGATTGAGTGAACTTGTGAGATACATATGATAATGGTCTCAAAAAGGTATGTGAAAAGCCTAAGATTTGGTCACTACGACTATGAAGAAACACTGTGGAAGTGGACAGCTGAATGTGATGATCTGCCTTCTGAAGAAAGTGATGTGTCAGAAGCAGAAAATGATGACACAGAAGAAACAAATTTCGAATTGAATTCTTACGAGTACTTTGGATCTAGTTCTGATCATGGCGACGATAATTCAGAGGACGATGTTGATGATATTGGTAGGCCTTCAACGAGTGGTTACATTTCTCCAAGTAGTCTGAATTGGAGTTTGGAACCTCCAGCAAAAAATAAAATTCAACCACACAACATTATTCGGCGTGCGCCAGGACTAGCAAGAAAACATAGAAGTTGTGAACTGTAGGTAGAGGGCAACTATGTTTACGGGGCAAAAGTGAAAAGATGTAACTGTTGATGAATTTCTTGCATTCTGTGGTTTACTCATTCATGCGGGAGTTGACAGAGATGTTCCTGCGAGAGAACTGTTTTTGTGGTGAATTTGCCAATCATATATACCGAGCTACAATGTCCATATTTCGCTTTGAAGAAATACGAAGATTCGTTAGATTTGATGGCAAGAGAACCTGGAATGCGCGTTTGGACCGATAAGTTAGCAATGGTGTCCTACATTCGGGATTTATTCATTCATTAGTAATAATGTTCACTTCCATATTTAATCTAACGTCTTTAACGCATATACATATGTATAAATAAGTAAAGTTTTACTTCACTAACTTTGTTTCTGTTCTGACTGCACGTGATTTTATATAACGGGCCTCAGAAGCCCGGATTATGTAATTGTCGATATTTTATTACTTAAGTATCCTAGGGTTAAAAAAATTATCGAGAAAAAGTGTAAGTATTCTTAAGTTTTATATTCTAAAACTACTTATACATATACAGGGTGTTTTATAACGGCGTGCCAGACCTAACTTATATTTTTTAATGGAATGAATAATTTTTTTGCATTCAAACATGCATTTGCATTTTTGCATCAAAACGAAATTCTACGGGGAGAAACTTGATCCAGCAATTCTCGGGGCAACTGAATATCGTATGGCCGGCCAACGCCACCAAATATTGGTAAGCTTGTACGCGATCCTACTACCTGGTAAAAAAGAATATTTAACCCCGGTTTATGCGATAATAATGCAATTTTTCATTTCAATTTGAAATATTATTTAAACCCAAAGACTTAGGTATAGGAGGCAAACGCGCGCCGTGTTGTTGAAGAACCGATGGGGTCTTTTTAAATTTTATGAGAAAATTAAGGACCCGAGTTGTGATTTACCTTGTATACAAGAATTTTTTTTGTTAGATTCTCGAATCAGCGAAAATAGATGACGTAACCAAACCATGTAATGGTGCGAAAAGGACCGTACATTTTTTTCTTACCGGAACTAACTCTCTTAATACACATTAATTTAGACGTAAAAATGGTCATAACTTTTCAGATGCACGGAATAGATCCGGCAAGTGCTATCTGAGGAGGCTCGCAAAAGTAAGCAGATTTGAAAAATGCAAAAAAAGTATAGCATGCCAAGCATGCAAGTTGGGTCTGGCTGACCGTTATAAACCACCCTGTATAGATGCAACTATTTTTAACATATACACTTTTTCTCATTTTTTTTTAATAACTTTTATAATTTTAGCCTGTATGTAAATTCTTTTGTGGTATTTATATACATATATATGTACATATTCATATATCTATGTATGTGTGCAGTTATACTCGCACACACAAATTCTTTTATGTATTTTTATTATCTATTTATGTTTATTGTCACACCACTTAATACATATATTTTTATAATATTTAAACATACTATACCGGGTGCCCATTTTTCAAGCGCAAGCAGTACTCGGCTATTATAAGAGATAGGGGATCGGTTAAATTACGGCAAAGTTGTGCATTTGGGAGAGAAAAAATATGCTGCCGAGAAACTTAAAACATTTTCGTGGGTTGCTAAGATTTTTGAAAAGAGGACTGATATTTTGAACTTTTGTTTTTACGTTGTATATCGAAAACCGATAAACGTAGACGTTTCTAACTGAGACATTATTAAGGCACTTTTTTACAAGAAAATCAAATATGCCATCCGTTTTTTCAAGACGGTTTAGATTCAAAAGATACGGTAGTCAACTTTGTTTTTCTTATGGGCACCATATTGGTTTTTGACATTCTTCAATACAGCTCCTTTTTCTGATTACGATGATCTATCACACGATATGGTCCAGTATCACAATCAAAATATCAAAATAACAAAAAAGCCGATTTTGAGAAGCATGCTTTGGAAACAATATGCCTACTTGTGTTTAACAAATGCATTTATGACAGCTTGATTAAGTTTTACTTGTCACTTACATTTATTAAATTTGCCCAACTTTATCGACAAAATGCCGTTTTCAAGTGACAAAAAACAAGATATGCTAGAGATGTATTACACTTCACATCGAAATGTACAAGTTACTTCAGAAACATATCTTCAGCAGTATCCAGCAAGGCAACAACTAGCTCAAACCTGGTACTTACTTTTCCGTTATTTCACCGAAATTTAGGCGATTTTGGTTCGTTTTGTAAGTCTAGAAAAATCAAATGGCACATTTGGTTTTCTTGTAGAAAAGTGCCTCAATAATGTCTGAGTTAGACCCGTCTACGTTTATCGGTTTTCGATATACAATGTAAAAAGGAAAGTTCAAAATACGACATTTTCCAAAAATCTCAGCAACCCATGAAAATTTTATAAATATTTGTTCTCTCCCAAATGCGCAACTTTACCCTAATTTAACCGATCTCACATCTCTTATAATAACTGAGTTCCCCGTGCTTGTGCTGGAAAAACAGGCACCCTGATGTGTTTGTACATTACTATTAGAATTGGAAAGATTTTTGTTCCGTAACATATTCACGGTCATCAGTTAGACAAGACAGTTCAATACCTTCCATGAGATACATTTAATTAAACGACAATACGCAATTAGGAAACATGTGGCTAGGGCACATGCTGCTACCGATAACGTAATGCACGGAATAAAAAGTTTTCAGTTATAATTATTATAAACATCATGCGAAACTTGCTGCTTAACTATACGGCCATTTTTACCAATAATAACTCACCCCAATCCTGGATTGTAAACTGCATAATTAAGAAGGATATTTTTCATTGTAGTAAGATTTGCATTGTCGTCGCCAGCAAAAAATGGATTTCCTCGATCTGTTCGAACCACATCCTTTTCTACTACACTCTGAATTTTGCGCCTAAATTGGCACAGTTGATTACCACCCAATTCTAGACGCCTTCTTGTAATTTCTTCGTATTCCTATAAACAGATTTGTTGAGCGTATGTTTTGGCAAAACCTGTAAGGAATGCATTATATGTACCTGTCTCCTAATATTCGCAATTTGTTCACGTTCTTCGTATGTACTGTTGTAAGGATAGCAATGTAAAAGAAAAGGCCACACTTCTTTTCGTAAATCTCTGTCCATCCCAGCAAAGAAAACGTATTTTCGTAGTGTCAAATCATCTTCCAATTGACCAGCTTCATTAAAAAGAATTCGATATAATTCTTCAGTTAGCTTAGGCACTTGACCCTCTTCTGGATGCAGTTCTAAATCAGAGACTTCTGCTCTACACACCATAAAGTGACGATATGGTAAATTGTCTTCACAACCTAAACACAAATAACAATAGTATTATATATACAGTAGTAGTATATACTTATACATATATACGTCAATGCAATAATATATAAACTTGCGTGCGTCAACAAGACCGCCACATTTTCAAATTTTGTTCATTATTTTTCTGTGTGCCAGATATTCAATTCTAAAGATTGATCAAAGGTAAAGTTGACCTTTACACTAGCAAATACTGAATTTTTTTTTACGTTTCGAGCTTATTTTTGCCCTTAAGAACGCTTTTGTTCTGTTTTCGGTTTGAAGATCATTCTTTTTAAGTTTAGTTATTTTGTTTTGTTAAGTGTTTGACTGAATAAATAATTAAACTTTTAATGTGCTATTACCGAATATGAACAACTGAACTTGGATAGCTCGTATTTATATGTCAATGTTAAATTTATTATATTTCTAATATAACCGCATATATATATATATATTCTAATATACCGCATTTATTGTGTTTGTTCACTTATATTACTTATATATTATATGTGTAATCTAAGTTGTGTAAAATTGAAGACAAATTTCTGTCAGGTTTCGCCAAACTGTGACAACAATTGTAACAAGTATTTGTAGGATCTTAATCCAATAGCTTAAGTTGATATGATACTGATCACACTTGGAAACAGAGATACTACGCAAACATTGTTTATTATATGTTTTTTTTACAATATAAGAATTATCCACATTTATTAATTATTCATACATACATTTTCTATAAATACTACAGATTGTTTTGTTTATAATTCATTTTATTAAGTATGTATAATTAAAACGAAAACTTCGAAAAGTGTGTATTTTCTAACAGAAAATCTTACAATATTAAAGACAATGCTCAATTTTATGTTCATCTGTATAATCATCATACACACTAGGACGGGGATGCTCGGACCGCGGCCCATGGGCCACATGCACATGCATTTCATGATTTTTAGCGGCCCTTACATGACTTTTACCGTCTCGCTAGCAAATAATCGGTCTTATTCATTGAATGCGCCATGTCACAGGCGCATAAATTCACCCAAAAGCAGCAGAAATGTGTACAAGTTACATATGTACATATACGCTCGCACCTGTCCTGCTTTTGTCAACGTTCGTACTAATTCGGGCACTACATGGCGGTGCATCGTAGCGTTCAGAAATTACTTTAGAGAGTCTGCATCCGACATTTATAAAATTACCTCAAGAATAACGTAGACAAAAACTATTAGGTATAGGTACAACGACAATGATTGGAAGGACAGCAGGCAATCTTTAACAAATCCGATGAAGAGACAAATTACCAGAGAAATAACTTGTGAAATCTCTCGCTTAATTGCAAAGCGGTTTCCAGCATCAGGCCGTAATTTTATTAAAAATTATTTGCGAATAGCTGCCGAAAATATTTATCCAGAATTAGCCACGCAATAGTTGTATAGAATGACTAAGACTAACAATAAGACAAAGTAGAATTGTGCCACCGTCTATAGATCTGAAGTAGCAACTAATAAGAAGTTCATCAAATAAGTATATTTACATTTAGGCTGTGTCAAATGAGCGGTTTAACCGCGGTGAATCGTTCAGTAGAAGGATGCAGTCAGACAGCGATCAGTCAACGAATCGAACAAAAACGTCAAATTCATAAACACTACTGTCATCATCAGACGAAACTACCGCTTCAACTACTATTAATAATAATAATAGTTGAGGGGAAGTACTCATCCTGTTTTATTCACTGACATATTGAATGACATTTTGAATGAGTCTCGTGATTAATAATTTTGTATGTGTCAAATTCGTTGAAGTTCCTTATCATGAATCGCTATACGAATGCCGACATGACCGACATGCACTACATTTATTGACACGCTGTAGATCGGTAACGAAGCGTTTGCGGACCTATCTTTATAGGCGCTTTTTTGTATAAAATGACATGGGCAATCACCCCCTTTAATATTGCCGCATCTTTTTTAAACACCCTGTATAATATTACATGCTGGACACGAAGATGGTTTTATTCCTGGAGCTGAATTAATCTTCACATCAAACAGTAAAAATTCAGGTTATCATGGTGATATGCATCTTGAAAATTTTCTGCTTTGGTTTGCGGAATTTAGAAAATCCTTCTATGATCGTAATGGACAATGCGCGTTATCATAGTACATATTAAGAATAAGCCTCCAACATCATCCGCAACAAAACTGGAAATAACAAACTAGTTGACGGCAAACAGCATTAATTATGATGCCACAACATAAAAGCTACAGTTGCTAGATTTAATCGAAGGGTTAGCACAAATAATATTCCTATTTGTTTAATATCTATTAACTATTATTATTCACAGTTTTTAGCCACCACCTCTTTATGAAGCTGATGAATTAGCTGAGAAATATGGCTGTATTTTTAATCCAAGTGAATTGATATGGGTAATTACCAAAAGGTATTACAATAACAATATTGGCAAATATGGTAGAACCGAAGAAGGTTGCATAAAATTATGGAAGGAAGCTCTAGATGAAATATGCCCAACATGTTGGGAAAACTGCGTCAGGTACACGGAAACAGAAATCCAGAAATAGTGGGATAGAGCAATTGGTTTTGATCAAGAAGACAGATCTTTAATAATTAATGTAGATGCAGCAGAAAACTCCTCGGATTTCAGCGATTCTGAATAAAAGTTATTAAGTTATATCTTACTGTTATTTTTTGTTTTCTGTATTGCACCGTTAATTTATTATGTATATTATGTGTTTATTAAAATAAACGTATTTTTAGTTTCATTTTGAAGATTTACTCATCAGTAATAACATGCACATTTTCAGTCGATATGTCTTAATTTGCCATACTTAGAACTAAATAAACCTATAATTTTAGTCTTAAGTTTATCTAATCTTCAATAACCGTTATTTCGTGAGTATGAACAACTTAACCTTTTATGCTAATTGCATGTCAAACTATCATGACATACATAACCTATCATATCACATAATCTTTGGCAATAATGCGTACCGCCATTATGACGTGTATTGATGACGTGCCTCGTCTGTATGCGCGTCGACATATCTGTATCTGTGTATCCTGGTTGGTAGGGCTGTTAGTAATACGGGTGTAACTGTAAAGTATAAAAGACTTTTCTCTTGTTGTATTTTAAGTGCAATAAACGAAATTAACAAATTCAGATATCGTACATAGGTACTTTATCTGACACAGGTTATGGGCCGAGTGCAGCCGTTCAAGAAGCAAGTAAAGCCTTGGGCTGCTCACAGCATACAGGCTGATTTATTTTCGATCCTCACCATTGCGATCTCGCTTATTATTATTATTGAAGATAAGTTTAAATTTGGCAAAGTTGCTAACGATGCAACGATAATTAACAGGTCAAAATTCCATGGCTACCTTATTTAACATTGATTTTCATTTACGCGACACTCCATTTTAAGTGATTGACAGTTCGAAATTTCATAGCTACCTACCTTATTTAATCTCAAATCAGATTCTTCGTCAATTAACAAACAATATAAAATTTTGTTTTCAACATATGACACATGGTTGAAATCAGAAAAAGAAAATCTTTCTAGCTGTGTCAGAATCCAATATGATGCCCATAAGAAATAACAAAGTTGATGATGATCCAAAGAAAACGAACCGTCGTGTCGCATAAAATTTTTAAGTACACCATTAGATAGAAGAGCAAAGGCGACCTCGAGAATCTATTCTTACTTTTTCTCTGTAAGACCAAATAAAACTGCTATAAGCAAGATAAGAAAATGAGATTTTTCCGTTTCTTTCGAAATCTCGAACGACATTTGTCCTAAGTCTACTTTCTTTTCAGGATCATAATAACCACAAAATTTAGCAACTTTGCCAAATTTAAACCTACTGGCTATCTTCAATAAATAATAAGCGAAATCGCAATGGTGAGGATCGAAAATGAATCAGCCTGTATAATATAAAACAGGAGCAACAAACCGGATCATTATAAAGTTCAAAACAACCTAAAAAAAGGAAAGCCGTACGATTACATACACATGACCAGACGTTGCAACCACATATTCGACATAAAGTGCATGTTTTTTTCATACAAAATATGCAACTACCTTGAATTGAATTCCTGCTGTTGTCAATGCTGTTGATGATCTGTTTGACAATAGTCGAGCAACTTTGCATAGACTGTTACACGTTATGGGTTTCGAATTTAAAGAAGTAGGATGGAAAAACATACTCATCGAACAAGATGAGATTATTCGTTGGAAGTATAAATACTTAGCAGAGTTGAAAAAATTTAGAGAAGAAGGTACAATTTACTTCTTGCAATTGATATGTAAAAAATATTGAAACAAAAATGTGGATAATTTGCAAGATGACATTGAAAAATTTATTATTTGAACAGATTCATCTTCGGAATTCCTCGATTGACTAGATAATTGACATATGTACATACCTAACACTAATGTGTATATAATATTCTTGTCCTAAGTATATTCTATTATATAGGTATATTTGTATGATTCCAGTTATTTTCGCAACTGTTATTGGTTAAGGATTATATCGTTTTTTTATTTAATAAATTGTATTATACCCCTATAAATAAATGTTCCAAAATATAAATACCTAACATTAATAATGAGTAAAAATAAATTTTTATTTTATGCTGTTTTTCACTAATTCTTAAATAAACAATTATCCGTGTAAGATGTTTTCGATTGCAAACATGGGCTAATTCATATCTGGTGTGTGATTTTTATAGCCCATTATAGAATAGGAGATATTAACTAAGAACTTCTCTTTTACTCGACGAGTACACTGAATCATCGAAAGAAGCAGTTATATACCATTGAAAACGTTTAATACTGCTGTCCCAAGTCCGGTTAAAATCGATTTGACCAGGTTGGAACCATCACACCGAATACCGAATATTCTGCCGACTTCATCGCCGAATAGCCGAATATTAGGCAAAAGTATTCGGCTGGCGCATGAACAAGAAAAAAAGGAGTAAACTACTACCTGAAAATGTCGAGAAATTAGTCTTTCTGAACCATAATTTTCCACTTCTGAATTTTGCTGCTTCAAATGGTTGGTAGAATGTTTCTGTTGAAGGCACAATATCACTTTTAAATCAATTTGTGGTGAGTCCGCTGATGTAAATTTGGAAGATGTAGAAGCATGGAAATATAAATTACCATTCATTTTAAAGTATTAATCCCCGAAGGATATATTTAATGTTGATGAAACAGGTCTGTATTATCGCGCCATGCCAAATAAAACTTTTGCGTTAAAATACGATAAATGCAATGGCAAAAATTTAGTAAAACAACGGTTAACTATTTTATTGTGCGTAAACATGGAAGACGACAAAGAAAACCCTTTAGTTATTAGAAAAAGTACAAATCCTCGGTGTTTTAAGGGAAATCATATCGATAAATTACCTTTAGAGTGGGTGCATAACAAAAAGGCTTGGATGACACGTGAATACACATTTATTTCACTTATACAGTGTGTCCAAGATAAGGATCTTAAGCATGGGAATCTCAGTACCTGTAGGAGATACAGCTTAGGTTAAATTAGGGAAAAGTTGCGTTCTTTGAAGCTTGTTTACATGCCGTGTAGAAAAATTTTCATGGCCTGCTGAGATATTTGGGAGAAACGGGAATTTTAAAAAAATAGAAAAAAAATATTTTTCCTCTAAACTACAAAAAAAATATGGCACGTGATACATCGTTGAATTGGTAATAAAAAATGGAATCAGATACCGGATGTACTTTTTTTTCGGGCCATATAAAAAAATAAAGTTGATGATGGTTTCTCGAAAACAAAACGTCAGATATAAAATCTAAAAATACCGTCATGCAGTACCTTAAAAGTGCCAATGAGAAAGTGTTATTCGTTTTTTGCTATCTCTTCAAATAAAGTCAGAAAGAAATAAAATCCATATTGTCAAATTCCCGTTTCTCCCAAATATCTCAGCAGGCCATGAAAATTTTTCAAGTTTCTACACGGCATGTAAATAAGCGTCAAAGAACGCAACTTTTTCCTAATTTAACCTAAGTTATATCTCCTACAGGTACTGAGATTCCCATGCTTAGGATCCTTATCTTGGACACACTGTATATGTGTCTCCGTATTCTCTATTTTAATTTTAAATAAAATCATTTAAAATAATGTCCAAATGAATTTTATTTCTAAAAGAAAAATAATAGCTATCATGTGAAAATATTTGCTTGGAATTTGGCGTGAGTAATATCCATCCCCTGTCTTTTGCGGACACCTTTGAATAACGGCCAACAATTTTGATTTTTTTAGTGGCCGCTAGTCACAAGTTTTACTGTAATAGTATTTTTCTGTACGCAAAATACTAGTCACATACTGCGCTCCATGTTCTATTGCACTCACTCCTTCAGATTTATATATGCACACATTCTAAACATTGTACACTCTCTTTCTAAAGTAATGTCTCCCCCAGCCAACGAGTTCATATCAACAATGCCGTCCAATGGACGTACTCTAGCCGTCGCACAGTGGTTTCAGTCCATATAGAGATTTGCCAAAAATGCATTTTGGCGATGTCATCCTTGATGTTCGAAATTGTTACTATAGTAAATTGTACATACTAAAGTATTATTTGCCAAATTTTCTTTTTATTTGAAGCTTCCGCTATTGTTTTACAGTGCCTTAAAGTTGAGTGTTCCGATTATACCCGAGAAAGGCATACGTGCGTGCATTGAATGTGTAGTGAAATAAGCTAATACTTTATCAATATTTACTAATGTGTTATATACCAGTAGAACGAGTGTTTCATTTACTTTTCCGACCTATAACTTCCAAATTAAAAAATACATTAGTGTCTTTTGTAGAATTGTTTTTTCATACCTGTGCTGAAAATTAGATAATAACTACTTCAACTAAACTTTTAACTACTCGCCGGGTTTGCCCGGGTGAATCTATTTACTGCATTTGGAAGCTAATATATTTGTCTGTAAAATGTACTAAAACTCAAACTGCATTTCGCTGCATTTCTATGTGAAAATTAAAAAATTGGGAACAGGATCGCGATTGCATATTATTATTTTCTAATGCATAGCGTAAATGCTTACAATATATGTTTTTAATTACATGAATAAAATAAAATTCTATATGTGCCCCCTAAGGTACATACATTATAAAGATTTTAAAATTCTAAAAATATATTAGGTATAAACATTTCTGCTTAAATGTTGTTATTGTATGTGGCGTACACGTAAAGATAGATAATAGGTACCTATCTGTTATTTTTATTTGTGGCATATGCCGCATATTTATAATATCAAAATATATTAGTAGTTGACAAAGTAGAAAATATCGTTATTAATCCGTGTTTGTTACTGGCATAATAAAAACAATCAAAACAACCGCAAATTTCTAGAATCATCATTATTTTTCTGTTTGCACCAAAATACATTTTGTGATATTCTTGTGGTAAGCAGTAAGTATAAAAGCTAGCACAAAAGATACAATTGTTAGTTTTGTAGAAATCTGTATTACATTGTTTTCAACATGTTTCTTCATATTAAAACAACTTGCATAAATAGAAAACGAGCTATATAAATATTAATAAACGCGAGTTATGTGTTCGTTTAATAGAACATGGAAAGCACATAAGTACAGTGCATATGTACATCAAAGAAAGGTTTCCCGGTTCGACTGAAGCAAATAACACTTGTACTGTTGGAAGAATTCAAAAATATTTGTTGCCAGAATTCAAACAGCGATGGAATAAAGCTGGCAGATCTAAAGACATATTTTTGGCAAGATATGCTCAGTGGCTCAATGGCGATTTTGGTATACAATTCGATGAAGAGGAGGCCCCATCTACATCACATGCAAGTAAACGCGGAAGACCGTGCAAAGATTATGAATTATCATCGGCCAGAAGCAAGCACAGACAAGCCATTAGACTATTTCAGGAATCTGGGTTGGATCATATTCACCATTCCTATATGCAAGGCCTAAAATCAATTGGAAAATCTAAACATGCTGCCATTATTGAACAGTTACGCTCTATGCCGACAGAAACCTTGGATGGGCTTCATAAGAATTTAAAGGAAGAAAAGATATCTCTGGTGCCTTATTCGAATGACGAAGCACTTGCATTGTTACTAGATCTAGATTTAACTAAACAACAGTATGAGTACTTGAGAAAATGTATTACAGATAAAAACCTCAATTTGTTTCCAGCGTACAAGTACGTGCTCGAAGTGACAACCCAGTGTTATCCAGATAACATGGAAATAATATAATAATAATATATAATTTATTTACTGTAATAAAAATTACAATAAAAGTCAAATTGTACAGTAATAAATATATAAATAAGTGATATAGGTGCTAAAATAAAATTGCAGTCTCTTTTTGATCACACAGTTACTAGATTATTGATTCCATTAATCTCCCTGGTGGTGACGCAAGATTGATTTTATACTATAAGTGTGGATGTGACGGTTCTTCTGGACAAAGCGAGTACAAACAAATTTTATCAGGTGAAAGCAAATTAATATCAGGTGCAAATCTACTAATAGCATCGCTAGTACCACTTAAGCTTGTTAGTGAAGTGGATGAAAGTGTTATTTGGCAGAATCCATCGCCTTCGTTAGTACGTTTTTGTCGTCCTATTCTTATAGAGTTTGCAAAAGAAACTCCTGAGAAAACTAGGAGTATAGTTACAGATATCGAATCTCAAATACTTACATTAACACCATCCTCCGTGCTAATAAATACAGCAACATTTTCTATAAAACACACATTATATTTTACTATGGTCGATGGTAAAGTTAGTCAAGTTTTGACGAATACTCCGTCGAGTGCTAACTGTAATGTATGTCTTGCCAAACCAAGTGAAATGAATGATCTTGCACGAGTAAGTCAAAAAACAGAAAGAGAAGAAACTTTCAGGTTTGGTCCTACCGTCTAAAAATGGTCTACTACCACCGAAGAAAATAAAAAACTAAAAGCTGCTAAAAGCAACTTGTGAAGGATCGTTTCCGTAATGAATTTGGTTTAATAATTGACAAACCCAAAATGCCAAATATCATATTTTTATATGAAGAATTTATAAACAGCTACATGCAATTCTTTTTGAAACACTCTGTATACATCATTATTATAATTGTTATATTCAGTAGTGTTTATTATATTAGTTTTTATAATTTAATCTTTTAAGGTGAACTATATGCAATTAATTACATATCTTTATATGTAGATATTTTTCATACCAAATTTTATAAAAATCGGTCCAAAGATGACAGATTTTTGGCAAAAAAGGTCGATTTGGAACCACTGTGCGTCGGGCGACCTTGGTTATAGCAATGCTGGGTGACCGAGCTCACCCGACGGGTAGAGTACGTCTATTGGAAGACATTGATATGAACCCATTGGCTGGGGGAGACATTACTTTAGAAAGAGAGTGTACGTCAACCTAGAAGACGTACTTACATTTCAATTTACTTCTCACTCACAGAACCAAATACAACATATATTTGCATTAAACTATAAACATGAATCAGTCGTTACTTGTAAGGGCTGATAGTGAAGTATCGGTACATTTATGATTCTAACTATAGTATCTGGCAAGATTACGAGTGTTATTTAAATCAACGTACATATGTATATAAGTAGGTACACACTTATTTGAATTTGCTGCAACAATGGAATTTACACATTTAGAAAAATGTGACAGAAAGTTATATATGTAGTTTGCCAAAACAATTCCTATCGGGTTCTCCAACATTACAGTGCGTTATTTTACAGACGAATCTTACCTAAGCGAAGATATTTCTTGACTCTATACCGACAGTTTAGGTCAAATAATAAAGTGTTCGCTAAATCTGTTCAAAAAAAACCGATTTATATTTAATGAAGAAACAGAATCTAATTATGGCATATTTCGAAGCGTTTCGGGAAAATTCAATAAGGGATTGCGAGCATGATCTTGGGAGTGTCTCTGGAAACTATTCATCATATCTTGAAAATACATACGTATACGCCGTCTAAGTATAGACATGCCCAAACCTTAAGGACAGGTGAACAAGAAACCCATATGGTGTTTTGGCGATGGTTTCTTTATTGCGTTAGGCGCAGTCCGAACTTTTTGTGTTTAATTTTGTGGAGTGATGAAGCTAATTTTTCTAACTGTGGTATACTAAATCGACAAAACCAGCATTACTGGAGACGAGCAAATCTTATGTGTAACCAGCATCATAATTCCCAAAGACGTTTTTGTATAAATGTATGGTTTGGCTTAAACTGGGCAAGAATAATAGGGCCTGTATTTCAAATAGGTATTCTTACAGGTGAACGATACGCAGAACTGTTGCGAAATACAATAGGGGAGCTCTTAGATGATCTCAATTTAGCTGATCGCCTACAAGTTATGTTCCAGCAAGATGGTGCACCACTGCACGATTCTCAAGCTGTTGCTGGTTTATTAACACAACTTTTTCAAGATCGCTTGACCTTACACCTCTCGATTTTTATTTCTGGAGATTTAAAAAAAATGAAATTTATAAAAAACGCTGTGAAAATACAAATGAACTTCAAGAAAACATCAGCAGTATTATAAACAACATTGATGTACTAACCATCTTAAAAGCTGTTAGAATGGTGTACAAGCGTGCTCAAAAGTGTATAGAACAAAACGGGGATGTTTTGAACATATGATCTAATCTCTGTTTTGTAATTTTTGTTTGTTTTTATTTTTTTTTAGTTTAATACTAGCTTCACCTTTACGTCCTTATGGTTTATAAGAGTAGGCTGGTTAAGGAATCAATATTTAGCATTCAGAATTTCGTTTTTTGTAGTTTAAATAAGATTAATATTACACAATAATAAAGGGCAAAGTGTATTAATTTTTCCATTAATGCTTGTAGTTTGCTTATTTGTTATTTTTGGGTGTCTATGTATGAATAGATGTTGTTTAAAATTGAATAATTATTCAAAATGTGCAAAAATATACAGGGTATTCCATTTAAAAATATATATTGTTTTAAAATCTTAAAAACGTCAAAAGTTCAATTGCTTTTTGATTTTGACCATCAATTTCGGAAGAAAAAACGCTACTACTTTGCTAATTTAACTGACAGCATAGCTTCAATAATAACGAAGTTAGCAATAGCGGCGACGTTAATTTCAACACACGATATACGATATTACTAACGGAACGAGTCCAAAACATGATAATAAAACTAGTACCTACTGAATACGTTCAGTAGTGTAAGCAGAACGCGATTGCAATGTTTACGTTAACATCAGCAATGGAATTAAATCAGATTACGTTAATAGAAAATGGCAACACTTCAAAAGAAATTGTCGACAAAATGAACTCAATTTATGCACAGAAAAGTGAAATAAATAAATTAATTGTGTAGGAGGAATTTCATCAATATAAAATCGATCAAAATTATTTGATAGCCCACCACATTTCAAATTTAGCACAGCAAATTAAAGAATCAACATTTTGAGTACGCTACGATCAAAATACCGTAATGTAAGACAAACTTGGTTGTCACTTGACTAGCACAAACAAACAGTAACCAATTTAACACAACGACCATTAGATTAGATTGGACACACACAGGAGCGATTGCGGAAACAGATACAACTCTAGCAGCATGTTCCCTAAATAACAAAAAAGATATGTAAATCTAAATTATTCTGTTATAACTGTAGAAATGTCATTTTAGTAAAGAGTGTAAGCAGCCAAGAAACAAAATCTTTAAAGGATGGAATGAAAACAAAGATAGTACATAGAAAGAAAAGGCAGAATGACGCTGAATAAAATTAAAGAAAACTTTGATTTCATAGGGCTAACGCGTCTACATACAGTATGAAGAGGATATTTGTATGATGAAAAGTGAAGCCACGGCACACATGACATACAAGAAAAAACACTTTTCAACGTTTGTAAAAAAATGTGACGCATATAGGGTGGTAGATGGAAATAATTGCAACCTAGCAGTAGAAGGAAAAGCAACAATAAAAATCCAAAAGTTAATAAATGGAAATTAGTATGATGGTGCGGTGAACAATGTGTACATATATCTCAGAATGACGAAAGAATCTGTTTTCCGAAGAAATCTTAACAGGTATGAGATTACTCAGCCATGAAAATGAGACTGTACTGAACATGTACAGGAATGAAAATGAATTTTTGGTATGTGCAATTCGAGAACCAAATAACTTACATCGAATGCTGGTTTGAACAGTAGTGAGTGAAATAAACTTAAGTGAAGACAATTTAAAAGTCTGCTATCGACGTTTAGGTCACGTGAACAACACATGACCTCGTAGGTTAGAATCCAAGGAACTTGTTAGACAGCAAGATATGATTCTCTAAAAATCTTGCTAGGCTAAGTACAAATATTGACAGACCCATAGTGTATAAACTACACAAATCTTTATATGGGTTGAAACAAAGTGTTGGAACTGAAAAATCGCTAAACCTTTAAAATCATACAGTTTTAAACAAACTGACGCAGGTAAATGTGTGTACATCGGACGTTTTAATAATAGTCAACCTATAAATGTGTTAGACATTGATGATGGACTGTTGATAACCAAAGATATACATGTAGGTCTAGTAACAGGGCCACCCAAAATTCACGAAACCTCTACGCGGCCCTTAGGTTTCAAAACCGCACTAGGGTATGCAGTGGTATACTACATATATGAGGATAGTATATACATCTTTTTGTCTTAGTGTTAGTTATATCTTTTCCAAAGATTATAAGGCCTTAAGCAATAAGCAACATAATGGATGACGGACTTAATATTTTGGAGTGTTACACAGTTCGGTAGTGTATCTAATTTAAAATCTGCTATATTACCATTGTGTGTGGCCATCGTAAACTTAGCCACCAAATTTCAGTATTCAATAATCAATCTCAGAAAAACGAAAACGCTACAAAATTTGCCAAATTCCCACAAAACTGTACAATAAGATGGTATGTATAAAAAAAGTAAGAAAATTCGAAAGAGCGGTCAAGTTGACGAATCATACAAACTTTGACAAATTTTAGTTTCGTGATGTTTATCTAACTACAACTAACAAAAAAAGAAAAAAAGCACACGTATCGGCGATACATAACTGCAGCTACCTAGAGTGGATTAAAGTTCTCATAAAATCCCATAAAATTTTCAGTATATTTGCCACTGTCAATACAAACGATGAATTATTGTTGTCCTATTTTTTTATAATTTCACACGGTCGACACGAAGAAATCTTAGAACGATTTACATAGCGATTATATGTCAAATCGTTCTAAGATTTCTTCGTGTCGAGTGTACGTCTCTCTATGCCTATTTTTTTTTCTTTAATTGTAAAAAAAAATCAAAAAATAAATTTTGACAACTTTAATGTAGGTATACCTGTATAGCAGATTTGAAAAATGTATAACAGTACAATGCGAATGTGGTGTCCCACCTCGTATGTCTTTAAATTATTTGATATGTAAATTTGAAATTCTAATCCCATAAGAATTAGACACACCATTACGAACATATGTACTTAATATACGTATTTTTATGACCTTTTAACTTATCTTATTATCCAGATAGTTTTTCCACTTGTTAGATCAATGATAACACTGCAATTCGAACAAAAGTCAAATTTATTCCAAAACCTTTACAATATATATAATCTGGTTTTCGTAACAACTTCTTCAGTGGAATAAAATTAACATTTATTTCGTGTCAAATTATAAATAAATAACTAGCCATGCCTATCAACAAAATTATCTATAGACAAAGAAATTCAGTGATATATAGGATTATGTTTACAATAAAGTGGACAATTTAAGATCATAACACTAATGCTCCTTATATCAATGTATTTTTTGTCAACACAGGCAGTAAACAAAATAGTAAAATATATCACACAATTCCATACATTAACGACTTAAGTGACAAAATTAAATACGAATTTAAAAAATCAGATATAAACACTACATTTACACCATATAATAGCAGACAGTGATTTACAAATTTAAAAACTAAGATTAAAAGATAATCAAAGTAATGTCGTATATAAATTAGAATGCAAAGACTGTAATAAATGTTACGTAGGGCAAACTAGACAGTATCTAAAAACACGACTGTATAATCATGAATACACTGTACACACACATAACATAACCGCGGAAACTGCTTTGTCTAAGCATTCTAAAGAATTACGACATAACTTTGATTTTGAAAATGTTAAGATTTAAAAAAAAGAAAATAGTTATAAAAAAAGATTAATATATGAAATGATATACATTAAAAAAGAAAATAACGCGGTCAATTTTAGAACAGATAGAAAATTTAAGTATTATTTATAATAATTCACCTAATCACGCCTGAATTTTATAAAATTAAGCTCTTGACTAGGTTTTTTTGCCATGTTTTTTCCTATTCCTTGAACAGAATTGTTAGAGCTTGACAAAAAAATACATTGATATAAGGAGCATTAGTGTTATGATTATAAATTTACATTTCAAAATATCTTAAGTTGTCCACTTTATTGTAAACATAATCTTATATATCACTGAATTTCTTTGTCTATAGATAATTTTGTTGATAGGCATGGCTAGTTATTTATTTATAATTTGACACGCAATAAATGTCAATTTTATTCCACTGAAGAAGTTGTCACGAAAACCAGTTTATATATATTGTAAAGGTTTTGGAATAAATTTGACTTTTGTTCGAATTGCAGTGTTATCATTGACCTAACAAGTGGAAAAACTATCTGGATAATAAGAACATATGTACACCTTCCGACGGAATTAATGTCGTCGTCTACAGCGCAGTGTTTATCAAAACTGCTCACCGTTTGACCATGTAAGTACGTTTTCGGTCGGCATCGGTTTCTGTAGGTAGGAGATTTATTGGGGTATTAGTATTTAAAACACCGGACAATTGTCTGGATCAGGTACGAGAATTGAAATTATGTCTTGAAGATGTATAGGTACATATACCGATATAAATACATATATAAAAGGTTATCATACATAGGTTACTTTAATTTGCAGATGTCATTTTAAAATACTGTTAATACATTTGTTAGAAAACTGCAGCTACATATACTAAATTAGAAAGACTATTAAGGTTACGAAATTTATACCACTTACAATAATTAGACACTGCCTTGCAGATATATGGATCATTATTCATCATTATTATTCGATTACATTAATTTTTTTAAATATTTTATAAATTTATAATTGAATTTTGTGTTTCTTTAACTTTTATTTTATTGTTGTCTCCAAGTAAGCATGTCCCTTTAAATAAATAATATAATGAAACCAAATATTGTTATTATCTTCTTACCAACAACAATTTTATTACAATGGTAAATAGTTATTGGTAAACATTTTTAAAATCGTCATCTAAACATTAATGTTATTAATAAACTATCCCAATATTTTTTTTTTGAAGCTATATATAGTAAATTTGCAAAGTAACTCTATTTTTCTCTATTCCTCCAACATTTTTAAAGCAAGTTCCTTTACACAAAATTTAACTATGTATTTTGTTTCGTGAAGTTCTTCCTCCCAACGCGGGAGATTTAAAAATTCAAACCCAAACACCTACTACAAAGGTATGATTTATTATGTAAAGTAACTAATTAATATAATAATAATAATTAATAAAACTTAACATTTAAATAAATCCGTACAACTTCTGCTACCTTACCTTTTTCCTTTAATTTGATATACTTTAAAAATTAAATAAACTATTCAACAGAATCAAAATGTTGAGTTCCTTTGTAAACTTCTATCCGCGAAAGCTTGAGCTGATATTCCTAGTTAATTTTTTATTTTGCCACAAAGTGCTTTTTGTCTTGTTCGATTTTGCCTCGGCATAAATTTGGACTCTTGTCTATATATTTTATATATATAATGTTAACTTTACATAACAATATATTGTTTTTATTATTATACAAACAGCAATTCTACTGCAATTCTACAGCAATTCTATACAACATTATTTCGAATTTTAATCAAAATTTACTAGTATGTATTTATAAAACCATAATTAAGCCATAGTGAATTTATAAATTATTCTTGTTTTGTTCTCTCTATATTTTTAAAATAAGTATAATCAAATTAATTACACAAAATTTAATGGCAATATTAGGTAAACTTCATACGCATATCAACTTCATTTTTCAAATAGTTTAAAGAAAGTTATTAATACAGCCTTATTTGTCATTTATACAATTACTTAATTACCTACTGTTAAGCGTAAATATGACCTTGCGAATAACCTCCCTGTGAGAGCGCTATTTAAAGCATATTTAAATTTCGATATATACATTTTCAAGAAATAATTTCAATTCTCCTAGCTGATCCACACAATTGCCCCCGATGTTTTAAATACTAATACCCCAATAAATCACATACCAATAGAAACCGATGCCGGCCGAACGCTTGCTTGGCCTGATGGTGAGCAGTTTTGATAAACACTGCCGCTATAGACGACGACATTAATTCTGTCGGAAGGTGTACCTACATATATGTAGCTACTTACCTTTGATATATTTAATAGTATGTAGCAAAGAATGCCATTGATGTAATACTTGAGCTAAATGATCTAAACCGCCATGGTGAAAGTGCAATATTTTATACTGTGATTCTCTAGAAGCGACGACTAATTGTCCACAGGTACAGTTGCTATCGCTGAAAAATAATCTCAAAGACCTCATTTGACTTAGGTCAACAGAAAATCTTCTACATCTATGAGGTTGTTTAGTTGTTAATATGGGAGAACAATTAGCACTCTCCGGAAAGGCTAAATTGTGTTTTTGAGCTAAAAATTCTGGTGTAGACATCCAGTTGTACTGACTGTCTGTAGAGGTAATAGACTCCGATCTTGAAAAACAGAATTTATCGCTTTCATTGTCTTTGACGCTGTCGGGCGTAGTTGTAATCTCAATATCTGGCTTACTTATTTCAACATTAATATTAATAAACTCTGTTTTTTCATTTTCTTCAGAACTTGTTGATTCTAGAGCATCTTGTTTATCGTCACAATTTATGAAGGGGTTAGTAGATTTGAGTTCGATACTTGCAGGCCTTTCTATATCGTAATTTGATATGTTGGAATCACTTGATGTGACACTGTCAATACTGTTTTGTTTTTCATAAACATTTTTGCTAGATAGGTTTGCATTTTGTAAAGCTGTAGGGCATCTCCTGAGTGTAATATTAGGTATCCATGTCAAGAATAGCGTTGGTCTTTTAGCATCATTATATTGATCTACAAAGGTTTTCGTAGCAATTGTAAGGTAACCGGGATGATGGCGAATGTCTGTATCCTGGCGTACCATTGTAGGCGGATGAACGCAAACATTATTTTTACAGAAGAGAATTTCGTTATCTTCGTATTCATAAAATTTTTCATTATAATTTTCGGATCCAAGAATTAGTGTAGTTGCTTTTTTAATAATGTCCGAAAGAGGCATCGTTGGTCCTTTAGTATAGCTGCAATGTTTACAAGAAAATATTCTGTAATAAATTAGTATAGTAACTTCCGTTTATTGGAATCACATTGGTAAAAAGCCTCTTCAAGGTCAATTAAATGGTGATTCAAATAAACGACTTTTGTATAAAAACTATTCAGTTTAATGGTTTTATGCATAAAGATGATCTATTTTTGAATCTAGCATGTGTGGCATTTGTTGTTAGAAAACAATAATTGATTAGTATTTGTTGCACAAACATATATACACCGTGTCCAAAGTTATCGGTGCACTATTGCTATCTTAGTTATTTCTGTAGCTACGATTTTAGTTAAATAAGCAAAGTTTTAGTGTTTTTAACGCTGATTACTATGGACTTCTTGAACAAACAATTGAATAACGCATTTCCGAGAAATTTCGAAATTTATATTTTTTTAAATGGAACCCCTGTATTATGTGTACATATTTTTGATCATCATAATATTTTAAACAAAAAATGTCTAGTACATAACTATTCTTAAGGTAAAAATAAACAAATGAGAAACGTTCAAAGTTTAAAAAATATATTAACATATGATTCTATGTAGGTGATGGAAAATCATAATAAAATATTACGTTAACAGTCGAATAAAAACAATAAACACAATAATCAAATAATTTTCGTTTTGTATTACAACTTGATGTATCTCGATAAATGTTCGAAGACCTTGCAGTGGTGTTGCATTTATCGGCCCTCGTGGTAACGCTATGCGTGGCTTTTTTTGCGAATAATAAAGCAGTTCTGTTTGATTTTAAGTGAGAAAGACACATTATTAAAAGTAGGCTTCTTTCACTTTTAGGGCAAACAATGTAATATGCTCATTTACAAAAACGTCAAAAACGTACAGTTGAAGTCTCTTTCGCACGATTAATTATTAAAAATAGTCGGTTATTTGATTTTGTCTTGTGGTGTGTTCTTATAATTACAATCATTCATTCCCCCATATGGCATATTATAATGCCGTTTACGCATTCAGAAAAGTGTGATATGCTAGAAGCATAGCTGATTTTTAGAAAAAATGGAAAAAATGCGTTTCGTTATTATGACAACACATATGTATGTGAATCGTCGATCACTAAACCAGTTCTATTTTCTAAGATTGTGTAGAAAATAGAATACATTTAAGATACAAAGAAATAAAAATGATTTTATAATAGACGAAGAAATAGAAGTAAACGTGTTGGCTTTTTTGAAACCAATCCAGAAAAATCCATACGAAGTTGCACCACAGAATTAGATTTGCAAAAGAGTACAATGCATGCCATTGTAAAAGAACACAAGTTGTGACCGTATAAGAACCACAAAATTCAGGCTTTACTTCCCGGCGATACAGAAAGAAGATTAGTTTCCTGTAATTGGTTGAGAAATTTTTGTAATGAACGTCCAGATAACATTAATTATATTCTATGGTTTGATGAATCTAACTTTTCAAATTCAGGTACTATGCATAAAAATTTTGCGATCAAATTAATTTAATTTGTACAATTTAGGAATGTGCAATAAGAAAAATCTACATCATTGGAGTAGAGAAAATCATCTGAGAGTAGATACGATCCCCAGCAGCGGTTTAGTTTAAATGTGTGGTGTGGATGAATGGGTAACAGAATTGTAGGTCCAGTTTTCTATCATGGTACTTTAACTGGAAACCGCTATGTTCAGTTATTAACAGAAATTCTGGATGATCTTTTAGATGATATGCCACTGCGTCCTAGGCTCCGTATTTATTTTCGACAGGATGGGGCACAGGCTAATAATTTCGCTAATACTAGTAATTTGTTAAATAATACATTTAATCAAAAATGGATAGGGACCTACACGCTCTCTTGACTTGACATCTCTCGATTTTCATCTTTTGGGTTTTGTGATGAACGAGGTTTACAAGCAGCGACATCAAACTGTGATGGAACTTGAAAATAGTATTAGGCAAACGCTAAATAATAGCTCTGGTCGAACTATTAGAAAAGCCACATAAAGCGGTATCGCGGAAATGTCTTCGAGCATATGCTGAGTTAGGCAAAATTTTGTAATACAAAAAGATGATTATTGTGTTTGTTGTTTTTATTCTACTGTTAACGTAATAGTTTATTAGGATTTTCCATCACCTACATAGAATTACATGTTAAATGTTTTAAAACTTTGAACGCTTCTCATTTGTTTATTTTTACGTTAAAAATATTTATATACTGGACATTTATTGTTCAAAATATTATGATGATCAAAAATATGTACAAATAATACAGGGGTTCCATTTAAAAAAAAATAAATTTCTAAATTTCTCGTGAATGCGTTATTCAATTGTTTGTTCAAGAACTCCATAGTAATCAGCGTTAAAAACACTAAAAATATGCTCATTTAACTAAAATCGTAGCTACAGAAATAACTAAGACAGTAATAGTGCACCGATAACTTTGGACACCCTATATACATAGCATTTCCCGGATTTGATAAAATGTTAGGCATTAACAAACAATAAATTATTAGGTAATCTTTGCTTAAGGTTTGATTATATGTAACGTTTTCGAGTAACTTTTATTTTTGTTGAATAAGCGAAGTGTTTAATAAATTTATGAAGCTATTTAGCTCCAGGCTGTATTTCCAAAGTCTGCCAAAGCATGTCATCGTACGTAGTATATATTTTTATTTGTGTTTATAGACCCTCACAAGCAATTTTTACTAGCCTAAATTGCGCGTATTACGCCAAATTTCATCTCATTGCATTCTGAGTAGCGTTTTTAATGCTCATCATTACGCATTCAGTTCTTCTAAAATAGACAATGTTGGTAATGTCCTTTAGAAATCTCTAGATCATCAACATTTAAATTTTATGAGTCCCACTAAATTTACCACACTTTCTCAGGCAACCTCTGCTGTTCATATTATCTTAGTGACTCCAGCTATTGCACCACGGTTTTCTCTGACTACTATCCTATAGATATCATCATGCACCTAACGAGTCCAGATATCATATCAATTTTCCCTCAAAATAAAAATTATTCCATATCAAATTAGAACATTCCAAGCTGAACTCCGAGCAAATTTCAATAACTCAAATCAGAAACTAATCTACTTGTAAGTTCGTCGGCGTTAGTAGACGCTGCTAATAAGGTTGTTAAAAGTAAAGAACCATTCAGAATAAAAGACAAAAACTCCCCCGCCATTGTGAGATAAAGAATGTTCGAGCGCAGTAGTGGGCAGAAAACGTAGCTTGACGCAGTCCACACGTTGGAGAAATAGAGAGCATGTCAGAAATCTATAACATACTCGAAACGCGTTCTAAACAAGAAGAAGAGAAGTAGCTGAAAGAAGCTCTGTAGAAGTTTGAATAAGAATACCTCTTACAAACAACTTTGGAGTCATATTAATAGATTCAACAATGTGAGCGTTAGACGAAGTAATTTTGTAGATCAAGAAACAGCAAATATTATTTTAGATTCGACACCACTGTCGTGGTCAACTAAAGGGCGGTTTAAAATCTGCAATAGAAGCCCCAATCCTTTCTTGTGAAACACATTCGCCAGTAACGAATTCTGTCAAGTATTAGACATTCTTGAAGAAACGTCAGCTCGTATTGCTACCATAACATATAGACTTTAACATACATGGACAGGCTTCCGGCCAATATCTCTGCCCTCGTACGTATTAAAAATCTATGAGAAAATGATGAAGAATCGTTTAGGAATGGTGGACAACAGAAAATAACATTTTGGCAAAACAAAAACATGGTTTGCCACAGCAAATGGGTACGATCGATGCAGTGACGAAATTAGTAACGAAAGTACAGCAATTGGCATGCAGTCGCCGTAAAAAATGCTTATGTACATATGTGTGGATTTGCATATTCTTGAAAATAACCTATGTAATTTAGGGATTCCTATCAGCCAGGAATATAGTCAATATTTTTATAGAGGTCGATTAATTTACGTTAGAACAAGACAGTAAGATGACTGGACCAAAATTAGTTGATGTGGCACTCGCTCGGGAATCAATTTTAAGTCCAATATTTTTCAACGCTTTGCTTTCACAAAGTAATGACGCCGTATCTATCACTAATTCAGTATGCTTCTATGGAATTCAATATGCACCACATCCAATCGTTATAGATGACCCTGATTTTGAAAACAAAAACTAAAAATATAACAAAGTGTCAAATCTACTGCAGCTTTGTTATCATCACGTTTTAGTATTTGTTATAGTTTTATCACTACTCGCGTAATGCAGTTTAAATTATTTAGTTGCTGATTATGGATTATTATGCATTACTTTAATCAGCTCTCCATTATATCGCTTTGCTCCTGTTATCTTTTATCTACTTCCGTTTATTATAAATGAATTTCTGGCAGAGAAAGTCATAGACATGTTTTCGTTCTTTGGCCTGTAAAAATCCGCTATTAGAACTGAAAATGGGGGAGGATAAAATAATAGTTTATTTCAATTGATTCATATAAAAGGTATGACAGTTCCTGTAATGAAGTGATATGATCTGATATTACCGTCAAATGAAAGATACCTTTTATTACAGTAAATAATAAAACTATATAGTAGATATACATATGTATTTTTAGGAAGTCAGAGAAAATTATGCTGTACCACTCGAATAGAATGTCCAGTTGTATTTACAAGAAAGTGGGACACCTATGCGCTATTTGTATATTTGTTAAGCATTGTGAAACTGTCCAAACGACAAGTTGAGAAGTATTATGATTGACAACGAAAATCTATTTAATGCCATGCACGAGGAGGAAAGTGTCTAAATATGCATTTGGTACGTTCTAGTACTGTGAGTAAAAAATACTACTTATTCAATACCAAAGAGTTGTACATATATAGTAATGATTTAAGTCTTTAAATTTCGTGGTAATTCTGGGTTTACCACGTTTTTTTTGCTTGTTATTAACGTTTTCTTCTCGTTGGTGAATAGATTAGAAAAGAGTACGGACAGCAAATTAGTTATTATGCCCAATTATTCTCTTCAATTACACAATTAAGTGTTACACATGCTATCAGATTTGTCAAAAAATTAAGCTTATTGTCAGTCGAACTCAAATTAAATTACAAAATTCTCTAATATACAACACCTACAAACATCCAAAATATACTTACATATTCACGGTGATATAATTTTACTTAACCATTTTCCAATCAGGCCACAAAATCAAGAACCACGAGAATTATCACTCTTTAACACTATATAAATCTACATTTGATTTTAGACTACAGTAACACAATTCAATTTTGTATTGTACGCATATTTGAACGTTTAGAACCTTTAGCTTACTGCGTTGTCGTACTTTTCCGTCCCATGTCCCCTTTATTGATCGCCATCGTTTTATCGTTGTCTGTCCTTTTCCATACTTCTCAATTAAGATATTTATTTAATCAACTTCAAACAACAAATTATTTAGTTAAGGCTCAAGATGCTTTGCCACTAAAACCGAAAATAACAAATACAAATTAAATGCCGTTAATTTAAACTGGTAGGCCAGTCTTATTCTAAGGAAATAACTCATTACTGTTCCTAGAGGTCGCTACCGGTAAGTGAAAATTGTAAGCGTAGCTGCAGAATATGACGTCGAATAGAGTCGTATATTATTCGATCCTCTGTTCAGAAGTCAATAGGATGATAGAAATAATTCGCTAAGTTTAAAAATGTTATTGAATAGATAGATTTATAAAAGCTCAGTAATTTTTAATATTTGTTGAAATATTCTATTTTGTCCCATATACGTCACTGGCTTTTCTTTCTATTCTCTACCTATACGCAATATCATTTTTTTGTATTTGTGTAAATTTTCTTTTATTCATTCGTGATAAATTTGAATACATCTTATGAATTGACATACATTCTTTTAAGTAAAAGTCGAGCTCTTCCTTTCATCATAATGTTTACGCATAATAAATTAATTTTCAAGAACGGTATTTGAGTAAATATGTATTTCCCACACTTACATATAGGTACATATATATCCAGTTCACATATGTAAACAAAATATAACACTGATAAATATGATTTCTGTTACTTGTTTGAAAACCCAATGCACATAATCTCAACGAAATTTTGTAACTATCTCTTCATATATCGAAAACTTTGGTAATGAGCTCTAGAAATCTCATACAATATAGACACATACTACATATATAGACTTCTAGAATATAACTTATATAGATAGACCTACAATAGACACGATTTATTGTTAGTTTGAGTCGTTTAGTACGAAGGGGAGTTTCATCAAAACATTATCAACCACTTTGAAACAGAATAACCTAAACGAAGCATTTGAAATTTTTTAGGTCTTATCGCTAAATAATTAAGAAAGTAGAAAATATATATTGCATGGGGGTGCGAGTATTTAATGGAATCTAAACCAAGCAAATTTAAATATATTGGAAATAAATATGTAATAAACCAAGACAGACCAGTACTTCTATTACATAATGGGAATACACTAGTGTGAAATTAAAACTTATAAATAAATATTTTTTTCCACGGCCGGGAGTAGAAATCAGTTTCTATGACATCAAAATTAAAACAGAAGTAGTCGATTATTCCCAAGGGAGTCTAATACTCCCAAGGGAGTTTACTTTATGATACGTTTGTGATTCATGCAAAAAAAAGATAACATTGAAATTATTTATTGACATTTAAATTAAGTGACATTATATTAAATGTTAATATGTGCTTTTAAGTTAATGAGACCGTGGAAAAAATAGTATATACATACTAGGACTGTCGGGAACCGTCTTTTTCAGGAACCGGGTACCCGTCGAGCGTACTACCCGGTTCCGGGTAACCCGGGTACCCGGTTCTAGAATCGGATACCCGGATATCCGGAACCGGATACTCGGGTACCCGGAACCCGGAATCGCACCTCTGCCAAAATAACGCATTTCTCTCCTTTATAGTATAATATACTATTATTCTCCGATATGACTGATTCATTTTCGACCTTCACCATTGCGATCTCGCTTATTATTGAAGATAGACGGTAGGTTTAAATTTGGCAAAGTTGCTAAATTTTGTGGGTATTATGATTTCGAAATGAAACTAGACTAGAACAAATGACGTTCGAGTTATTCGAAAAAAACTGAAAAATCTCATTTTCTACACTATATCAAGTTTTGTTTCCAACATATGAAACATGGTTGAAATCAGAAAAAGAAAATATTTCTAGCTGTGTCAAAATCCAATATGGCGTCCAGAAGAAATAACAAAGTTGATGATGATCCAAAGGAAACGAAACGTCGTATAAAAATTTTGAGTACACCATTAGATAGAGGAGCAAAAGTGGCCTAGAGAATGTGTCCTTACTTTTCCTCTGCAACACCCAATGAAGGTGCTACAAGCAAAATAAGAAAATGAGATTTTTCAGTTTTCTTCAAATAACTCGAACGTCATTTGGTCTAAGTCAATGGATTATACGGATTTAATAACTATTTCACAGAGACTACAGTTTTATTAGGTTGTATCAATACCACAATCTTGAATATTTGGAATTAAGAATACTGTTTTCTCCGTCTACTTTTGACCGGCTCAACACCCATAACAAACAATTCGCATGCTACCCGATTCAGAAACTTTCAACACAAACTCAATTTTAATGTTTTGTGCCGGTTAACGTACGGCCGGTGAGCGTACATTATTTAAAAAAGTGGAGAAGTATGTGGAAGCAAATCTGCTAGACAATCTATCTTTAAATTTTAGGGGCAATTACTGCTATCAATTTGACGGAACCCCGATGCATTCCACGGTGTGATGACTTACCTTCACGTTAAGGATAGGTGATCTAGATGCTGAAGTTCTCCGAATTGGTGAATGAGGATTTTAGATTTCATATCTTTGGACTTACCTTAATGTTGTTGAGTGTAGGCTTTCACGACCGTAATCCATAGTAGGTATGTTTTTTCGGGTCTTGTCGCGTAGGTAACTATTCACTGTC
>ML217803.1:391-21296 GCA_004785975.1 Popillia japonica | reverse complement strand
ACGACATTTTACCATAAGAATTCTGTGTCAAATTCGAACAAACTGTGCCGCTACGGGTAGCTTTTGCGACAATTTATATACACCTTCTATATGTAATCCATAACCATCCCTTATAAAAAGTATTTTGAATCATACTGTAGAACGTATTATGTTCGCAAGTTGAGGTTCGCCTGTATATGCTACTAAATCATTAAATTTCAAAAATATAATAGTACAATTACATTTTATCATTTTATGGCATTTTGACAATTGCTTTTGATAGGTACTGTTGCTAGGTAAACGTAGCAATTAATAGTTAATATTTTTTGACAGAATAGGTAGTTTGCTGAGTTTGCGTTACTTATTTAAATGACAATGACGTTTCATAAACTCCGAAATGTCATTAGCTGGCCGGAAAAGTGACATAAGCTAGCACACCTAGCAGGTAAAGTATGGGGTTGGGGGGTAAAGTGATACCTTCCTCGGTATGTAATAGCACGTAATAGCGGATTTTCTAAGTTATTTGACGGTTGGAAATGTTCACTTTACTAACCAACCGTGAGTTATTTATTTTGTGTATAAATTTGCTTTAAAGCAAGGTACATATTACACAGCTCCCTTTTCCCTCCCCTCCTGGTCAACGGCGCGTCGGAAATTCGCATTTATTTCTAAAAACACAGTACATAGAAACATTTTCTTACTCAATCAGAAATAATTTTTACACAATAAATATTATTGTTACATTTTTAGGTATAGGCACTAATTACATCTGTTGAATGAAAATAGTATACGGTAGCCTGTTAAATTTTTGTTTAAATTTGTATATAATGGAAAATTGGAATACGCGCCTTCGATGACAATATTCTAAAAATTGACACATTTCTTACGCTATCTGGCGGGTGGCAAGTTAACCTGTCAGTCGTGTGATATTTGCAAGGTGTGACTACAGCGTGATTTTTGGTTTTCTAGAATCTCATGTGTCTATTAATTAATAATTAGTCAAATGGTTGATAAATTGTAATAGCAACTGTGATAACTTTGAATGGATCCTTCGATATCTTGGTTTCAGCCAGAGCAAGAAGGTCCAGCTAAACAATTGTGGCTTCGCTTGTGGCAAACCCAGCAAGATCTGGATAATATGAACTTAAAAGAAGGCGACAATGATCTTGAGTCTATAAACAATGCTCTCAATAATCCAAATCAACAAAATGTTGGCGTGTTAAATGGTAAAAATGATAAAAATAATATGTTCGGACCGCGTAGTCGTAAGGTCGAAAATCGTGCGAGTACTAGAGGTCTCTTCCGCCATCCAGAAAAACTGATTGGTGTATTTGGGGGAACGGCTTGGAGGAAAAGGGAACTTCTATATTCAAAAGGAGTTATAGGGTAAGTCGAAGTAAATAAGTATTTTTCCTTCTAAATTTTTGAATGCAAGTTGTCCTTCTAGGAGATTAATACTTTTATTTGCCTTCAGATGGCCTAATGTGACATTTTAAATAACGTGGTATTTAATTTCAAACTATTTATCTTCACATCTTTTTATATACCTTTTTAAATATAATATTACAGATTACATCAAGAAATAGAACATTTTTATGAGTATATGTCACCCACCCCCACGGAACATCGAATTCGTGGTGATGTAGTTCATCGAATAGAAAAAATTATTCAATCATTATGGCCAGAAGCTCAAGTTCAAGTGTTTGGATCGTACCGCACTGGACTCTACTTACCAACAAGTGATATAGATTTAGTTGTTATTGGTAATGCATATTTCACTTGTATATTCTGAAATCTGAAATTATTGTTTTTAATTTGTAGGGAAATGGTCAAATTTGCCTTTAAGGACTTTAGAGAAAGAATTCTTAAATAAAGACATTGCTGATGAAAATAGCATAAAAGTGCTTGATAAAGCCTCCGTACCAATAGTAAAATTAACCGATAAAAAAACTGACGTTAAGGTTGATATTTCATTTAATATGTGTAATGGTGTTAAATCAGCAGAACTTATAAGTCAATATGTGCAAAAATATCCGGCACTTAAGAAATTAGTGTATGTTTTAAAACAATTTCTACTACAAAGAGACTTAAATGAAGTGTTTACGGGCGGTATATCAAGTTATAGTTTAATTTTAATGTGTATTAGTTTCATCCAATTGCATCCGCGGACTGATGCCAGATTAGAAGGCATAAATTTGGGTGTATTGCTTATAGAATTTTTTGAACTATATGGACGTAAATTTAATTATATGCAAACTGGAATTAGAATACGAGATGGTGGTCGATATATCAATAAAGAAGAGATGCAGAAAGATATGGTTGATGGACACAGACCTAGTTTACTATGTATCGAAGATCCCCTTCTTCCATCTAATGATATTGGCAGGAGTAGTTACGGCGTTTTACAAGTAAGTTCTATAAAATGATATTTAAATTATACTTTTAGTCAAAACATGTTAGAAGTTTATTTAATTAGCATTTTGTATAATTTTGTTTGTGAAAGAGAAAATTCTGATATATTGATCCTTTATGAACCAAATATTGAAGTTTCTGTTGAAATTATGAAAATTATAGGATTCTGCAATGATTCAGCATTCAGAACCTGTATTTGATCTGCATTGTTAAGAGGTTTGTATTGCTATTGTTGCCATGCAAACTTTCAAATAAAGAAATATGAAATTGTAAAACATCATCGGCCGGATTTCTTGTGAACATCTAGTTTGATTTATAGAAGTTTGCGCTATCGAATTATATATACATACATATGCATATATTTGAGTCCAATATTTAATAAACTTGCAAACATTAAAAAAACATTAAATTACAGTGTTTATAAATGATTTTCATTATCTTTTAAATTTGCTACATAAAATTTATTACATACTATTTATATATCTAAATTATACTTTTACTCGATTTTTCAAGAAACTTCAACCTTCAACTTACTTCAATTATAGGGGATTTATCCAAAGCAAGTTGTCAGTTCCGTGACCTCGGTTTTTTTTTCATTACTTCAAATAACAGCGTTGTATTTTATCAACTCCGTTTATTAGTGCGAGTTTAAATGCACGTAGTTTTGATAGCTATCGACTAAATCGTGTCGACAGTTACTGCTAACGATCGAAAATCTAAATCTTTATTTTTCACTGTACGTTATTGTTTAGTATAAATCGAATCCTTAGATAAAAGTGATTTTGCATAATTATGTATATCGATTTTAAAGAAAAAAACGATATTGTACTTTATTTAATCTTTGCTAGAGTACTCAAATAATATGTATATGTTGATGTCATATGAGATAAAGCAATCAAATTTATGTTTCCGTTATTTTATGGAGCTAACTTGAGAAAATGTGTGATTCATTTTGGTCATTTGGGAGATTTTGTTCTACAGTAGTATTTTTCAAAATATACAGTTCCCAGAAAAAAATGTTTGCACACTAGCTCAATTTTAACATTTTCAGTTGCTATTACATACTTTCAAAAAATACAATTATATTGTAATACACAAAAAATTAAACTACATTTAATACAAAAAAAGTGTATGTAAACTAGAACCATAAATTTGCATAAGAATATAACATTAAGTATATTATACAAAATAAACAACGAAAAAATATTTGCATACTTTTATTCTACGGTAAATACATATACATAAATAATATTTTGTTGGATAACCATTAGCCTCTATCACGGCTTGTAGGCGTCGTGGTATAGGGTTTATTAGATTTTCTGTATTATTAAGTTTGATTTTAGTCTATTCGTCCGATAAAACAGCAGTTAATTGGTGCTTATTTTTTATTTAGCGCAAACGAACTGATCCATTATCTCCCACAAATTCTCAATGGAGTTCAAGTCTAGTGATTGTGCATATGCTGCATGCGGTACATTATAAAGCAACCATTTCTTCACTATCCTCGTCGTTTAGGGTCCTTATCATGTTGAAAATCAAAGCGACCATCTAAATTAAATTTTTCAGCACTTTGTTTCGAATTTTGTTTTAAAATACTCAATTATCCATATCTGTCCATTATACTTTCAATAAAAGATAAATTCCTACACCATAACATTGCCGCCGCCACCTTTCTCTATAGTTTGTAAATTAGAAGTTTTTAAAGCTTCTCCTTGTCTTCTAAACACCCATTTCTTGCCATGTGATTGAAAAACTATAAATTTGCTCTTATCAGAAAATATAACAGATTTCCAAAATTCTGTAAGTTGATTAATATATGTTTTTGCAAATTCCAATGGTTTGTGTCGGTTGACCGCGCTCGCAAAGGATTTTCTTCAGGCAGTATGGGCTTGATATCAATAGCAATATTTTTTTTTACAATCGGGATGTACACCCTTTCCAGTTACATTGTAAAGGTTCATAGCGAATTTCGGCTATGAACCGTTCATACTGTGCTGTAAACTTTCTTGGGCGACCTGATTGCCGTGAATTTTTTACTTGCTCTGTATTTAAACTTTGTTATAATGTATCTAATTGTTGGAAATAGTTTATTTAATATGCAATCAGTTTTTTAAGAGATTTGCCTATATTGTGGAATTTTATTTCCAACAACCTCTCTTTCACTATGCCATTTTTGCTAATACTAAACGCTAATAACTGATCGTCGAGAATCGACAATCATATGGGATTCACCTGGTTATCGATTGGTCGTTTCGTAAATGTCTGTATGCTGTGCAAATACTTTTTCTTGTATAATTTTTATGTTTATGTATGTTTCTTCTTATTGCGACGTTCACAAAATATGATTTTTGCTTTATATACATATGTGTCTGTATTAAATGTATTTTCATTTTTTGTGTATTACAAAGTAAGTATTTTTTATTGAAAGTAGCAGCAATTGAAAATGTTAGAATCAAGCCAGTGTGCAAATGCTTTTTGTGGATACTAATGATTAGCTTTCCATTAAATATGATATAAAGTTAGTGTAATCTTCTGCGTGACACCTTACATATTTATCTAGAAAGTATAAAATTACAAGAAATATTTAAAAAACAGCTAATTATCGTTAAAACTGGTATAAAGTGATGCCTGTGATGATATTTAGGTACATAGTGTAAGGAAATATCTTAATTTTGTTTATTTTGTAATTAAGTATTTTCTAACTAAAATAATTCAATATAAAGTTGCATTATATGTACACTTTAGATTAGATATGTACATACATACATGTTTAGCAACGTGTTACTAAGCTGAAAAGTTATTAATGGATTAAAAATATCTTTGTTCACTCGCAAAATATTTTTTGCTTTTTACGAAAATGCTACCGAGCATTGTCAATAACTTCCTGGTTATTGTGAAGTGATACACAGGGTGTCCCAGCAATAAAAAGACGGAGTAGTAAATATGTCATTACCGAACAGGATCACGCCTAAATATACTTCAATAGCGAAGAAATGAAAAATGTATAAATTTATTAATTTCTGACCAACATTTTTATATTAGAAAACTATATTAGGGACCTGACTGAATGTATGTTTATATTCGGCGAGACACTAAAGAAAGCAGTGCAAACAATTTATAATCGTATGAACATATGTAAGTGCGTATTCATAAACCAACAGCCAAACTATTGATAAGGCGCTTCGGCAACTGTAGTAGTTCAACTATTAATATGAATAATAACGCACCTAGATGATCGATTGCTTTTTATAAAGCTGGCTAACTTTTTCGGTGGCAGTAAAAGAGAACAAATGGTGTTGTTTTTCCAAACAATAGGAGTTATTGCGCTTAAGGAGCTATTTTCAGTTGTTGGTGCGAAATTTGAAATCGGGTTATTTTTACTTGCAATAATTTTTGTGAGGAATGATTATAAATAAGAATTTATTAGTGGAATATTAACATTTAATTAGAGTAAGTGACAGAAATTACGTGTTTAATAAAAAAAATATTATTTTTATTTTTTAAAGTAATGTATTTCAAGAGTTATAAACTTTTTCGTCCACTACAAATGAACGGGAATAAACACGGCATACATTAATAAAAACAATTGTATGTTAAATAAAAAAGATTATTGCAAGAAACGTATCCGTTAGTGAAACAGATAACTGTAGATGAGGACCACATGAGGACTTTCCAAATGGTTTGTCAACTTGCTAAAAGAGGGACACATCGCCGCGGCGTCTCGGCATTGCCAACCTAATGATTTGTAATCTTACGCACACGAAAATTGCGACGATTGGATATACATACACATGCATATCGAGTTTGTAGATTTTCTCTTGTACAGAGTGAGTCCAAAAGAATGAAGACAAATTGAATTTCCCACCAACTTTTATTCCTTAAAATCGACCAACCTGTGGTTTACACATAGGCGATTCTATATAAATTTCGAAGTGGGTGCATTTAATAAGATATTTCTTTATTCTTACTTAAACAAAATAATCTTTTCTTTAAACTATAATACAAGAAACATGATGTTATTATTATAATTATAGGAAATGTTTAAAATGACTACCATCACTTTGTAAACACAAATTTAAACGCCTTTTCATGTTGTCAAATAATGCTACCAGGGTTGAT
Source organism: Popillia japonica (assembly GCA_004785975.1). NCBI lineage: Eukaryota > Metazoa > Arthropoda > Insecta > Coleoptera > Scarabaeidae > Popillia > Popillia japonica. Next base: position 14,786 of record ML217803.1, on the reverse strand, counting down.
TAACACCGATATTTCTTATTTCCCTAATAATAGATAGCCTCTCGCAACTCTTCTAAACTAAACCCTGTTTGACACGACGGTAAATTTACGCAAAAATTTACGAGAAAATTTAGGAATAAATGATTTGACACGTATCAAACAGAAAATTATGTAAAGAAATTTACTACTACATTTTTTCGAAAATTATTTAGAACCTGTCTTAATGCATCAGTAAATTGTGTTAAAAATTTGGAGATACGTTGCAAACAGAAAATCATAAATTATTTTGTAAATTTATTCATAAATGTTCTCGTTAATTTTTGCGTAAATTTAACGTCGTGTAAAACAGGCTTAAGTAAGAATGTAACCGATTCTGAAAAATCTTATTCTTTAAATATTCAAACAACACTTGTAATCGTTTTAATAAAGTCTAACAAAAACACGAATAAGATAACAGAACGACTAAGATAACAGAAAATTATAATATCGCCAAACGCCTCCGAACACGAGCCAACTATGAAAATGATGTAAAATAGAAGGAAGTAATTTTTTAATAGCATTACAGCCAGTTTGACCAACCTATACAAAGACATACAAGGCGGGAAATTCAACTTGTCCCCAAACTTATTGGCTCAGTATGTATAGTATTACCACAGAATATCAAACAATCAGAATTTGCACTCCTTGTTGGCGCTTTTGATCTTTTTAAGACAGATTCAGTGACCTTCAGGCTATTCATGCTATTTTGTGTAGAGGAAACGCAGGGTCGGATTGAGGAAAAATTATATACGTTGACAGGGTGTATTGACTGAAAATTAGATGCCCTTGATAAGTATAGATAATATTCAGCTGTTTCAAAATAGCAACTGCGTAAAATAAACCAAACTCATTTTATATTATTAGAATTAGAATTATATTAGAATATTTTTTAATATTAGCAATAGGGAAAAATCACAAACGCTAAAGTCAATAACACCTGATAGCCAGTAAACAATGAACAACGCTCAAACAATTAACAGCCCAGTACTGCTCCAGGACAATACAAAGCCTACACAAACGCATTTACATTAGAGTCCACGTCAACGCTCGTGAGATCGGCGCAAATACTCATTTTCGTCAAGAAACGAGACAGATATAAAAATAAAAAAAAGGGAGAAGCATACTAATCTTAATTAAAAATATTGTTCTGGTTCGCTAGAGGGTTTTCAATTGAATGCGCCATATAATGCATTTAGTAGATATTTTTAGGGCGATCGCTAGCAAGTTACGTCATATGTACGTAATCATACGTCATATCTTCTGCGCAGGATGGTCTCACGAGCTTTGGCGTTGACTCTACTAATATACATCGCAAGAACTGGAGTGCACCCATCACAAATAAAACAAAATTACAGCAAAACTATCCGAGAACAAACAACTACAGCTTCATAAACATTTATTGATGGCATGTTAGTGCGCATAGTAAAATAAATGTGTAAACAGACAGGCCGTCACTGATAGGAAATACGTATTTGTTTCTTTTCGCTACAAAACAAAAGTGGTATAAACTGAATTGCATACAATTGCATCTTTTTTTATTTTTTTAATGGAGGAGAGGAAAATTTTCCATAAGACTACCACATCATGGCGTGTGTCAGATTCTTACTGTCTAAAAACGTCTCCCCACTTCGGCATTATCGCTTTTCTACGCCGGAACTCGCTCTCTCATTTCATCAGTGTGGTGCCGTCCCTTCTATCTTTGTTCTTGTTCTTTGGTCTGTATGATCGATCGTACTGTTCTACACGCCAGGTCCCATTGCTCTTCTGATGCCATTAGATTTCGTATCATTGTTGTCTCATTAAAACCTTCCGACTCCCAGGTATATACTTCTCCTGCGTATTCCCACCTAGGACAAATAAAGAGTGTGTGTTCCACATTATCCGTGGTTCCACAGTAATTACACTGGGCGGAATTGGCTCTTTGCCTATCATGCAGATATTTACGGAAGCAGCCGTGGCCCGACAGAGCTTGGGTAAGGTAGTAGTCTGTTTCATTGCATGGTCTTTCAACCCATTTTCGCATTTCTGGAATCAGCCTTCTTGTCCTCGCTGCATATCTGCCATTTCTCCACTTGTCCTGCCATCTTTCGTAGAGCGCTTCTCTAGCGGCAGTTTTCCCCACTCCATCGTATCTCGCTCTTCTTTCCTCAACTAAAAGTTCAATCGGTGGTACTCCTGCGATTATGCCAACTCCTTCTGCCGATATAGTTCTATATGCACTTGCAATTCTTATATTAGTAAGTCTCTGTAGATATTTTGTGGCCTTCTACCTCAAATTCAATGCGCTCAATTTTCCTTTTGTTGTAAGAAGCACAGCTTCAGTCTCTTCGGGGGCAATCTGCAATCCCTTCCTTGTCATCCATGTGGTTACTCTTAGAACCGAAGTATCACCTACATCCATCAAGTTCTGTTCTCCTTTGGCGACCACTACAAAGGCAGCAAAACCTACGATTTTAACGCCGTCAAGTAGTTTCATATCTAATAGTTCATTATATAATACGTTCCACAGGGTGGGATCCAGGACGGAAGCTTGTGGAACTCCACTATTTACTTGGAGGGTCCCTCTGCTTCCAGTATTATTTCTCTTTCAGTGAGGTAGGACGCTATAATACTGATCAGCGCTTCGCTGGCATGCCTAGCCCTTAGCTCCTGAAGGATCAGCTGCCAAGAAGCGCACAATTGCATACAATTGCATCTACATATGCAGTTTTGTACGTTTGTGAACTGACAAGTGTCTATTTATTGGTAATGGTAATTTATCTTCGTTAAAGAAAAAAATTAATGCTAAAACATTAATTAATTACATAAGTGCAGTATCATATTAGATTAGCTTGTTTATAGTTATAGACAGTATGTATAGTTTGCATTTACTCATTTTTTATATTTCTTGGTTATGAGTATCCCAAGTACGTCGCTTCTGCACCAATTAGATTTCAGGGAGAAAGAAAATAATTTGTAAAATTTCGCGTAGGTAGTACCGAATTTTTATTTTGTTATAAGAAGCGAGCGATATGTATTAGACATTCCGCGGTTTAGAAGACACTTTAGATGGCACTGTTGACTAAATTAATTCGCTGCCTAGTACACAAGTAAGATGCAGACAGAAATACGTCACATTAGCTATTTTTATTTAGCTTCAACGCCTGATAGGCTTTTGAGTCTCTAGTTGGCGCTCCACTTACATTAGTGTACAGCTCAGTGTTTTCAACGAACCATCGTGTCACTTCACGGGATTTGTGACAGGACGAGTTTACCTGTTGGAAAAAATACTCTGGAACGTCTCCATTAAATAATTCTAATGCCGATGGTTGTAGAACCTCTTCCAGCATACTAAGATGACTATTCATGGTGTCGTCCCACACATACACCTCTCAAACGCCTGACGCGGACATTATCCCCATACCATTACACTGTCTTGACCAAATTTTATTGTTGGTATAAAGGAATCAGGACAAAATGCTTCTGTTTTTCTGCACCGCACGTACTTCGCGTCAGATTAGCCAAAAGGCTGCAGTTAAAAACATGAATATTACTTTATTGCTTCGCTTGATTCTTCAACACCAACTTTAATATCAATATCGCTAACGCCCACGTCAAGTTCTCGTACCTTTTTGCCCACAACAAGCTTTTCTTCTTGTGCTCCTGAATGAGGTGTGGTTTGCGCCGAAGCTTACAGCCCTTCAGTCCTACTTCTGTAAGATCTGTCCTAACAGTACGTGCAAAAACAGCGGCACTGCACCCCAGCAACCAGTCACCTGCAAGCTGTTGTGGGGAGCTTTTGCGATTTCGTAGGCACATTCTGTGTAAGGCTCCATCATCCCTTGCCGTGGTTTTGCGTTTTCGACCACTGTTGCCTTTATTCGTATGAGAGCCTTGTATCGTACGATCGTAGTTTTAATAACATACCTGCAACTCATTTGGCGATCGTGGCGAGCGACATTCCTTGCGATCGAAGCAGAATTATCAGACCGTGTTCGGATTTTGTTACTTGGTTTCCATTAGGCATTATTTAATATTTTATTATATCACAAGAACGTAAAAAACCACACAAAATGTCGTAGTTTTATGGCTTTATAACTTCACACCGCTGCAGACACTTGCAAAATGGAAAAGTATATATAACATCAGTACTGTTTCTATAATGACATTACTATCCCGTAACAATTTCAAATAATAAATCATAGAAGCATCATTGTTTGGGTGTTATCAACATTTACTACCAGCTCAATTACTTCAAAATACACCGGCTACAATAACATTGGGTTTTTCAAGGGTGTATATTGGGTCACGCGCATATTAGTTCAAAATAACGGGATACACCACGAGTGTTCCAAGCTGGTTAAATTGCTTTTTTAAGTATTCAGCAAACCGGTGTTAACCAAAGCTTCCCATACGGACCGTGACGAAATACTCCTGAGTTTATTCGAAGCTTTACTATACTACCACTACTTTTTAGCAAACATACTAACAACTATTGTGTGTAAACGCCTATAGATATGCTCTCTATAAGGCTCATATTTTGTACATTAAATTGTGTAATGATATCGAAGGCTTCCACGGCCCGAGTCTCTATACAGGTCACGGTCAACACCCGGAAACCCTCATTATATTAAATTGTGTACTTCTACCTTTACTTAGATTAACTACGAGTATGAATGCTCTTATTTTGCTTTAATATGAAACTCATGAGGGTCAGTTTCGCAGGCTTACTGTACGTAGCATATATGCTAGACGCTAATTAATTAATGGTTTCTAAAATCTCTGTTATACCTGTTTATTTGATAAAAATGTACTATGTGTGCCCCTTTATTTATATCAACTAAATCAAAATCTCTTATACTGATGCTAATATTTCAAAATACAAATATTTCTATTTACAATGTCTATATAGTATTAGAAATGTAGTAAATTAGTAAAGTATGTACAATAAATTAACTTTCTCTAATAATATGTCTGCTGAATCATCATGTAAACGGTACATTCACTATAACGTAACAGTTCGTTTTTATGTCTACAATATTTAATTATAGGCGAAATAATGAAGCATCTTTATAGACTACTGATTCCTTTAACAGTTACTGAATAATTAAGATGTAACAAATGTAACGTGGATAACAGGCGGAACGTATTTCTTTTTCAGTTCAAAACAAAGTTTAGAAATTTCAATATTTTTACACTGTATAATAAAATTCAATTATAAAATGTAAGGTTATAAATCATTGGGTTAATAATTCACTTCTTGATTTCAAAACAGGCTAATTTAAACGCAAACAATAAAGGAAAATGCTTAAGCTTTGATATTTAGAATTAGCATACTAAACTTCGTCCTGTAAGTTAGCCTGATTTCAGGTTCAGTAAATGATACAATAATAATAAATATAATTATAACCATTCGATATGAGTCACACAGCAAATTTTTTGTCCCTTTGTTTGACATCATATTTCTGCTCCAATGTAAGCATCCACCTTCCATAATTTGGCGTCTTATCGGTAGGGAAAAAAAAGGAATAATAAGACTATTTTTTTATATTTACACTGCTGTACATAATTGACGAGCACACCCTGTATAATCTAAATGCATGGCTTCTAGCGCAATGAAATTTGGTATTCAAGTATTTACTATTAAACTAGTATCACTTACCGTCGTGAGCGGCGCGTAGCATCGCTACGCGATGAGGCATGGAGTCGATAAGTCGTCGTATGGCAGCGGGAGGAATGGCGAACCATCCCGCCTCAACTCACCTCCATAGCTGCTCAACGTTAGCCGGATAACGTTGAAGTCTCCGACCGATCATATCCCAGGCATGTTCGATCGGATTCAGATCCGGAGAACGAGCTGACCACGGAAGCATTCGTATACGGTGCTCTTCCTCAAAGGCCTGTACTACGTGCGGTCGAGCGCTGTCGTGCATATATAGCAGACGTGGGCGCCGCCGAACGTAGAGACGCACAACGGGTCGTAGCACCTCATCTACGTATCGGCAACCCGTTATCGTCTGCTGTACACGCAACAGGCGTGTACGTCCTCCATATGCAACAGCACCTCATACCACACTGCCCCGCTAGCGGTGAATATGGTGTGGTTGAACTTACTGCTCGAGTAGAGGCTAACGAGACCGCCAACGAACCAAAATTCCCGTGCCACTGACGTCCAATTCGAATCTTGATTCATCGGAAAACAAAATCGGCCTCCACTCGGCAACCCACCGATATCTTGCGTTGAACCACTGGTAGCGTGTGCGCGTTGTCCGGGAATGAGTGGAAGCCGCTGCAACACCCGGCGCGCCAGCAGTCCATCCTCTACCAAACGCCCCAGTTCGCATAGTGAGTGCGCCTTCCTACTGGCTTTGAAGACGGCGTACGCGACGTTAGAGCGCTGAGCAAAAGGCCGCGGTCCTCGCGTGCTGTGGTCGCGCGGGGTCGTCCCGCTCGCGGTTGAAGGCGCGTACGTCCTACCTCATTGCATTCTCACCATGTCCATTGCACAGTCGGCAACGACCGCTTGAGCAATCTCACGGAAGGGTACACCCACCATGTGCATCCCCACAACCATTTCTCGTTCAAACTCGTTTAAGTAGTGCGATCGATCCGCTATTATACAGCGAATACAACTACATACTGGAACTTCATATCACACTAAGAACAACCTGTTTTTCCCACCCTTCGGCGTCCATGGTAGTAATTCATCAGTAGCAGTTTTGGTTCTGCAGAATGAAGCCATGATTTTCTATACAGTGTACGAAAAGCAGCTTTAAAAACAATGTAGGATGATGGAGAGAACCAAGTTAGACCTTTTAAGCTTGTAAACGCCGGTCAAAAATGCATAATTTCTATACTAGCGATAAAAATTCTTTTAATGTTAAATTCACTGAAAGTAGGCAACTTACAGCTACTTATAAAATTCATGTTATAACTTAATTGCATCAATTTTATGTTTATTTATTGTTTAATTGCCAAATTAATTGAATAGTTTAACAATTTATTGTGGACGTGTTCTATGTAGTGCGCACGAGATATAACGCGTCGGCCCCGAACAGAAGCATGAGCTCTCAATAGGTTAATAATTAGACATGCAGTTATTAGTACTACAGCATAGGTTAACCAATTTGATCATATCCTCTAATTTGCAGAAACGTTCGAAAAGTTGCCTCTCTTTCAGGGATTTAGCCTTAAAGGTAACATACTATGGTTCATAACATAACAACAGCAACATAACAGTATAAATTTATCTATTCATAACGAAAGCAGTAAAGCTCCTCATAAAGTCAATGTTTGATATTTAAATATTTTTGTTACAGGTTAAAAGGGCCTTCGATCAAGCTTATATAGTATTATCAAATGCGGTAAACCCTCTCTATGAAAATAGAGAACGATACTCAATTTTAGGTCGGATTATTTGCATAACGGATGAAGTTGTACGCTATAGAATGTGGGTTGAACATGAATTCAGTGGATTAATCAAGTCGCCTGCTGTATCTCCAACACTGCAATACACTACACAAGTCAGTCCTATAGTTAGGGCGCCGCGCTCTCTATCAAGTAGTGGATCTACAAGTAGCGACAGCGGAGGAAGCTCTGAAGTGAGTGGTTCGATCATTTATTAGTTCATATTTCCCAAAAATATAATTTTTTATATACTACAGCGTAATGTTTAAATTGACGTTTTTGTTTGACTAATATTATTTTGTTGTACATGTGACTGCCTCAAATATTTGTGTAATATTCTTGGTTCACGATTCGAAAACGTGCACGTCGTGAACGGAATTTTCGGAATCTCCAATACAGAAATATCAAAATATCTATAAAAGTAAAATATGAAAAAATTTCGCACTTATAGCGAATGCGATTTTATGTTGGTAGAGGCGTGCACTGCTGCCATATAACCATCTGTCATTTATCGTATCCTAGGATGCCCCATTTACGAATACTAACCTAGAAATGTAAACAGGTCGATTTTGCTACATTGTTGTGATGTCATTCATGACGTGCACGTCTTCGAATTCGTGAACCATGTTGTATAACATTGCATTTTTGTGTTCATAATAATCTGCATGATGTCCAATTGTTGACTCAGTATGATATCGCTTTCTGTTATAATCTTCGACTTCACTATTACTATTGTTTGTTTCTCAGTTATTTTTCAAGTAATTAACCTGTATACTATCACCCAAGTATAATGTACAGCTTGATGCAAATGTATCCGGACACGTATCGAGAGAGAAACACCTGCCGCACAATATGTCGTTCCGTACGGTATGCTGACACTCCGTCTATTCGGAACAAAATATTGTGCGGCAGGTGTTTCTCTCTCGATACGTGTCCGGATCAGAGATATATAGAGTAGGGAGAATGCTGGTATAACATGCGCGAATGGCTAATTTTGAAAGTCGCCATTTTTACCCCGCATACTACCAACTTACTTGGAATTCAATGTTGCAAACTCGTAGACTAGCATTCCCTACAGAATAATGGTATGAATAATTTGTTCTAACCCATGGTTTTATTCAATTCGGTAATTTTCAATTGAACAGCTTCTATAGACTCAAGTTATTAAAATAATACATATAATTCAAGTGTATTATATTTAATTTCCCTAAAAAATTTCAAAATATTTACTTTAGACTTAAAAATTATCTATTTGAGTATGTATTATAAACATTAGGCATACGTTATTCTACTAGTTTTAAACACTCTTGCAATATCTTTCCCGTAAGAAAACATAAGTAAAATTAAGAAATCATGCATGTATAATAAAATCAAATTATGAAAATCCTCCCTAAAACGCTTACGTTCTTACACGCGCTTACAGTAGACGGGATGTTAAACAAATTCAAATTAATAACTGAAAATGTTAATGTAACCTCAAAAATCACAAATTGTTTTTCGTAAATTCAAAAACAAGCAGAAAAAAGTTATATATGCGTAACCTAGGTAACACAAACTAAATCAAAATTTAGCTGCGCCGTGGTTTATGCGCATCCTTCCTGCTCTTATCTCTCTGATTATTTTGTAGGGGATATTTTATCTATGGGTTTACAACCTTAAATTTTAAGTATGTTGGTAGTCTGAAAGTTAAAAATGGCGACTCCCAGTGTGTACATCAAAATTTGGATGCGCAGTGGTTTATGGGCGTTCTCTTTACTCTATATCTCTGGTCCGGATACATATCCATCAAGGTGTACATATAAACATATATATTCAAATAACCTTTGCCAAAAAAATAAATGTTTGTATCACATCCCGCTTTGAATATTTGTATATAGCTGGGATGTAATTATAATTTAAGTTATTACATTCTTTTTTGTTAGAAATTGTTTTATTTTAAATAGGAATATTATTTAAATGACGTAAATATTTCTGACAAAGCGTGTTTTGTTTGGTTTTTACGCTTTATTACTTGTTATACTTACAGACGTTAGTAATAACCTTCTTCTACAACATGGGTATAGGAATTACAGTACCTGGTAATTGAATTAGACTCACCCTATAAAATTAATATTTTTATGAACTCCAGCCAAGAATGAAAAGACATTTTTAAGAAACAATTTTATTTAGAAGCATTACATTAAAGTGAAACATATTTACATAGACATAAAATAAATTCTTTAATATTTCGTGGTGCTCCCTTTAGCCTTTATAGCCTAATTTAATAAAATTCGAAAGCTCAAGGATAAGATAAATGAGTCTTATTTCTCTCTAAGAATTCACAACTTTGGCTGCTAACTCCAGCAATTTTGGGTCATCTAATTTCCGTTTGGTTAAGGTAGTGACTACTACTTATCCAAGGTCGAGATGATACATAAATGATATTATATGAAGTTTTCAGAATCAACTTTAAGATTTTATAACTGTAGAAGTTCATTGAATTAGTAAAATAAATACAACAAAACTTTAGTGTCGTGTATATATAATTTTACAAAATTTATACCAAATGAAAGTATAGATCAAATAATAATTATTAAAAAAAAAACAGTGTCTATTTTTGACTATCGCGATAAGAATAGTAGTAGGTAGCACAGTCATGATGCAAGATAACGGTAAAAATAAGATAAACGAAATATTATAATGCTTGTGATCGCGAGATTTTCTCGAGAACATCCATTCCATCCTACGTCGTATGGAAACCCACGTCTCCATCTCATGCTGTCCGTCAATATTTTATTATCAACTGATTTCCTAGATACTGGTCTGGTCAATTTTCTGAATAAATCATAATCTAGAAAACACTGAGTTTATTCTTTTCTGTATAGGTACTTGTTCGATTAATATTTCTGAAATGTACATTTCGTAGCCAATATTAGCATAGAGTGATTGTTAATATCATTGCCGCTCATTCTCTGTATATTAATATTGATAATGCTTGGATTTTTCTTATCCGACGTTGCGGCACTGCTGTCAAAATGAGAATATCTTGACATTTGCTTCAAATATACATACATCAAAAAAAGAGAATCTATTAATTAATTTTTATTTCACACAGGGTTCAGAGTCACCATCCCGAGACAATTCGCCAAATAATAACGTTCATGTACAACAGCAAAGAATACCACCAAATAAGCAAATATGGAGGAATCAGACTTTCTCGAAGCAAAAGAATCATCAAGGATCGGCATCGCAGCAGAAACGTAAAAAGCCGTCTTCGAAAAGCCACCATTGAACTGAATACAAGCGTATATAAAAAATCATTTCAAAAACATTATAGTAAAATAGGGGCCTCGATTATTTCCAAAGAAACAATAACGGAAACGATGTATTTAATTTCGCGACCACCGTATAAAGAGCGTATTTTAATATATTTCCCATTTAGAAACGTACTCTTAAGTAAGCTAAGAGAAAAACTTAATTGAGGTCTAGCTGTCTAGGTATTTTAAATGTAAATTTTAATCGGAATCTTTTCTGTCACTCCGTATCGGTAAGTGTTTTAGATAAACCGAACTGGGTGGCTTTTTATGAAACTTATTTTTTGCTCGTTTTTTGATATTGAAAAATGTTATACATAATATACTTATTCCAAATCGAAAAAAAGAAAAATACTGAAAATGACCCGTTATAATCTCGATACCTACGTCGTTTCTTTATTTTAAGTAAAGCTCTCCAGCATATGTTTTGACTAAAGATATATTTACATCTATTCTTCACGTTTTTTATATCATATAATAGTATACTTGATTACTCTGTGCAATATCGTGTTTCACATTGTTTAACACTTTATATTGCTTTCTACTTTATAACAACTTTAAAAAATTAAGGCATATATTAATTGATACAATTTTCGATGCATTTTCTTTAAATACTCATTTTTATTTATTTTTAATTTACACAGATCCCATTAGTGTTTAAAAATGTAATTGTCACGGTTTTATTATATTAAAAATTTTGTTATGAGAATCACTATTAAGTTTTATGAAGTTGGTCATTGTAATTTGAATTTGAAGGATATCAATGATGCAAAGTGTTAGTTCAGTACAATAATTACATATTTAGGCTTTCATTGAATAAAATTAATTCAAAATTGTAGGGAACGTGTACAGTGCTGGAGAATGTACAAACCGTATCGATATTAGTTTTTTTTTCTTTATAGTGCGATATAAAATATTTAATCTAGATTTCAGTAGTTACGTTATACACAAATCAAAACATAATATAACAGTTATTCTTAAAAAACATGCTTTATTGCGTAAAAACGTCTGTGTAAATTAAAAATTGGCTTTGCGTTATTTATATGAAAAAGTTATTTTTTAATTTAATTGTAAATAATTGTATAAAATAACTAGTTGTAAAGACATGTGATATTAATAATATTTCCAGTGACATAATTTTCAAAGTGCTTTCAGGGAAATTATTTCATTTCCAATCACAAAAACGCATAATAGGTTGATTAAATTACTATAACAATTACTTACACTTTGCGTTATATATTTATCTTTAATGCTTTGATTTTATTAGCTTTTACCTGGATTTTTAGGGCAGTTTTAAATTATTTTCAACAAGTTTCTTTTTTTTTCTTGTCCATGTAGAAATTTCTTTTGCGTTCGCTTTGTAAATATATATTTTTGTGTTTAAAACAAATTTTTCTTCTGATCGTTTTAGATCAGCCAATATAATATAAAATGAATAACAAAAATGTAAACTCAACAGCAAAAGGAACTCAAGATACGGTTTTTTGTTAGCTTGAATAAAAAAATGAATTGAAATTACGTTATTTTTTAATAATGTTTATTGCGTATAAAATTTAAAAGTGTTTATATATCGACATTTTTACATGCATTGTTGTAGATTTAAGTATTTATATTAATTTATAGTTTGTAAGGCAGTTTGTTTAATTGTCCTATTTATATTGTGTAATCTTATTAAAAAATTATTTAGATTTTTTAATAGGAATAGACATTAAGTCATATTTCAGTACAAATAAAAAAAAGTAAAAATAAGTGAAAAATCCGGAAAAAAAATCAATAAAGTGCGCCAGGACTATGTAAAATTGTAAAACGGATCTTGAAATATATTTTGCATCTTGAGCGCCAATGTTGTTTTAATTTCGTATACCACCCCAACATGAATTATCTGCAAAAATGGTATGTATAATATTAATCTCTTATTTATCTATTCTAATGTACAGCATCCGAATACTATTTTATTTTATAATTGAAACGTTTAGTGTAATAATCATTTATTTTAACATATTTATTTTTGATTCATATTTAGATTTAGTGGACAAATCAATTAATAACTCGGAAATATGAACTTTACTTACAAAAATAATAGATGTTTTTTTTATGAAACGGGTTCTTTGTCACGTATTATTCGTCGACTAGTGTTAATATTACACTCCCGATTTTTTGCGTATATCCTAGAAAATTATTGCATGTAAGAATGTCCAATTTGCCACTAAGTAATGAGTGAGCCCTAAAGTTGTGTAAAAGCAAATATCACGCCCAACTCCAAATTAGGTAGAGTACTGTCAGTTTCGTTACAATTTCCTAAATAAAATTAAATAATACAACATGTGCATATTTGAAATAAATGATTTATTTACATTCGCTCGGATATTCTAGAGGCAACATTTCGTAAATGTCCATATACTTTTGAAGGTGGTGAACCTAATATTAAATTACATATAGCTCTTCTAGCTAATTGAATATTTTGAAAGCTTCCTAATATATGAATTTTTGTGTCAGCTAATACAATCCTTGTTTTTGTTACATTTTCTATTGTGAACTTTGTGCGTCCTCCTTTTCCTGCCAAACGTCCTACTGCTCTTGATTGATGATCTCCTTTTAAAGTTTTAACATCTTTAACTTCAAATGTTTCAACAAATAAGTCATCTAATCGTAATAATGCTAAAGCATCTTCTACTTCAAAACCATATACAAAAGCCTTCAAAAGAATGAGTATAAAATTTCATGGTATATGATAGCGCACTACATGGCTTACCTTTACAAAATCTGCTGCTTTTTGTAAATTAGCAGTATCTGTAGTCTCATTACTGAGGCGAATTTCTACATTACGTGTTTTTAAGTTAAATCTAACTTGTAAATGAAGATGTTCAACTATTGGGGTAAATATTTTTAACCAATTTTCTTTCAATGGTGTGTATCTATTTGCTGGTACAGGTATTTTTCTTGTACCTTCCGAAGATGGTTTGCGTCGTTTACTGTTCGTAGACTGCTGACTAGTACATCCTTCAATACCATTATAACTATCAATATCCATTGCACCTTCAATAACAGCATCCCCTTTCCTTTTCACAGCTTTTTTGGCTTGGAAAGATGATGGATCAATATTTACATTCATCAAAACATTTGACGTCATTCTAATAATTAACTTTTAAACGTAGTTTAAAAATGACATTTGCAACCATGTGCCATAAATGTCAGAAGGAAGATGTCACCATTTTGTTTCTTGATAATTTATCCAGTTTATCGGGTTTACCCAGGTTTACCAATCAATTCACTAAAAAGTCCCCAATATACATCAAGAAAATGCCGCGACAAGGAAAGATACATTAATTACGGGAAGTTACTCAAAATTCAAAGTATATTATCAAAACATAATAAAATATATATAAATTAATAGTTATTTAACCAACAAGTACATTAATGAAGGCGATTAATGATCGAGATCATTAATCGCATTTAATGTAAGAGTTAGTTACAATACTTTTCCGTCGACCGTATATTTTTTACAACTTTTATTTTATTTATTAATCATCATTTTTATATATATAATTATATATGTTCATAGTCGAAATATTACAATTATTAAAACTAAATGGAGACACATCTGCCACTTCCGGCGGAGTTAATGTAAAATTTTTATCCACCTCCATTGATTGGAAGAATTCAACGCTAATCACCACCAAATTTAACAATTATAAACA
>SMLS01063014.1:0-13529 GCA_004785975.1 Popillia japonica | reverse complement strand
CAGCAGTTTATGTACTTAATGTATTTGTTTTATTTTAATTTTAATTATTAAATTACCTGCCAAATTACACTAAATTTGCCATTGGTTGCCATTTAAAAAAATTCAAGGCAGCTGTATCAGACAAACACCAGTCTCTGAAAACAAATGAACCACACATCTAAATCTTAAATCCTAAATCTCAATCCCACCAAATCTCTAATCCAAATGACATTAACCAGCGTCCATAATTATTTGCCCACCTGTATATTTGCGTAATAATCATGTGTTATTTCCTGGTACAAGTGCACCCACAATAGAAATATCGTTAAGGAAATGCGATAATTTACGTACACTTCTAACCCAAACTAAAAACAAAAACTTTAATCTCATAAACGAAATGAAATCCTCTTATGATTTAAGGTAGTTCAGCGATATAATGGATCATTTCTCGGAATTAAGCATGCTGTCGCAGCAGGTAATACAAATAATAATATATGGAAAGCTTATCAATAATAGTGTGCCCCCAAAGCGAAGAAATATTAGTTTAGTTTTACCACTAAAGAGTGTTAACATCGTGTGTGTATTAAAGGCTATAAAAGGTGTAAACTTCAAATTATGCCGAAAACGAAAGAGTTAACGACAGAAACTCATAATCTCACAAAACCAGTAAAAGTAATCGCAAGATTGCGAAAGTACTTAAACTATCGCGGAGAACAGTAGACTACAATATTTAAAAAATTAAAAGTGCTGGCAGTATTTTAAACAAAATATGATCAGGACGTCCTAGAATTACCACCCAGACAGGAGATCGTAAGATCATTTTAATCAGTAGAAGAAATGACCGCAAAACAGCGCCAGATATTGCTGCGGAAGCGAAAGTCAATCGCCAGAATGTAATGTCAGACCACGGTTAAAAACGCTTCAAGGAAGCTGGTTTACATGGAAGAATTGCTGTAAAAAAGCCCTTGTTACGCAAGCAAAATACAACTAAACGGTTAAATTGAACCCTGTATAGCGTGGTTCAGTCATGGTTTGGAGGTGTTTTACCGGGACCATTGCAGGGGATTTAGTGCTAATCGAGGAGATATTAAAGAAAGAGCGCTACAACAAATTTTGGAGGAGCACGCCATTCCGTCGGGAACACGCATAATCCGACCTCGAAATTAAGCCGTGATTACCTCAATCAAATAAAACATGATGGGAGATTGACAATTATGAAATGGCTCGCACAGAGTCCAGACATCAATCCCATCGAGCTTTTATGGGACTATCTCGACCGACAAATTCGACAATCGGCTCCTACATCTACAAGAACATTGTAGGGCCAACTACAGGAGCGTGGAGACACATAGACCTATTATCATTGTCGAAATTAATCGAAAGAATGCCCAGATTGTGTCAAGAAATCATTCGGCGTAAAGGTCACATAGACGAGCGCAATATTTAATTATTTTCGTTGTTTTCTTTTATTTTCTATTGAGAATTTTGTTATTTTTCGTATTGATACGTATTTAACCATTAGAATAAATAGTTTCATTTTTGTATTGGTGTTTCACTCAAAATTACGTTTTAGTAAGAGTGGGCAAATAGTTACAGTCTGTGGAGAAGCTTTTCTACGTAACTCCATTTAGTGCAATACTTTGTATGCGCCCTGTATATATCAACGGAGAAATCTATCGGAAGAAAAATTATTCTTTGTATAAAACACTAAGCACTATGGGAAATACTAATAAAGGAACCATTGCCAACAAAAATTTACGTTACGAACAGTCGTTTCCAGAACACTAAATTTAAACATTATCTGTAATGTATTAAAAACATTATTATTTTGGATTATAAAGCATTCCTCAACCATTTTCTGAGCAACATTAATAAATTCGGCTACATCATAATTCGCAAAATAGAATACTTAATAAAACTCTATATACAAAATATTTTAATTCATGTTGAACAGTTAAGTAACCCTATGTATGTTACTACCACGAATTTGCCATAAACCTTATTGATTACACTGTTCAATAATTTATAATTATCTGGAATTGATACCAAACCGCTATTACCTCACTTAAATCATTTTTTTTAATATTCTGCCATTGAAATTAAAAAAAATAGATAACGTAAAAGTCCAATTTGTTTATTTTGTGCGCCGCTTCCGGGTAAATTGGTTGCGATTGCCATATACGGGCGTTATAAATTCATTCACCCTGTACCAATTACAGCCTCCGAAGACGATAAATTATTTATGAGTGAAATAGCAAATCCACTTTTCAAGAAGTCTGCTTATTAGGTTAATAACAAACGCATAGACGGTGGCTACAGGATCTCTATAACCTGCAAGTAAAAGCTCTTACATCTAATACTTGCACCTAATGTTATGTGTTGTTATTACATGCTACTGACCACATTTAAAACTCTAGAAGATATCCATATGTATATCTTATGGAAATTCAGCTTCAGATTACATCGGTTCTCTATTATTATAGTTCAATTACATAAAATGGCTTGTGAATAATAATTTTGTGTTGCTCAAGTGTGTGTGATTTCATAATGCAAACAAAACCACAGTAACAGGCTTCTACTTAACGCTAACATACAAATAAATGCTAGACCGTTGTTTCAACAAAATATTATAGTTTAAAAATACTTTGTACTTACAGTATTACAGTTCCATAATTGATAACAGGACGTCATCCGGCTATATTCAAACGTTATCACAAATTTTCGCTTCCATTATCTATATGCAATCATACTCAGTGACATTCGAAGTAATACACTCAGAAGTAGTAATTTGTTAACGATTTTTTGGCATCAAAATGACTACACCTAAAGCATGCTATGATTAGAATGTCAACTTTTTATCATTGATACTTTTTTGCAAAACAAAAAAAATCTCTTATTTTTCTGCGAAGAGATGCATGCTCATGAGAACTGACTAATATAGACAAGTTCAGTTATTGCGTGTCCGTCTATAAGTGTTAAGCGTAACAAAATGCCGCGTGCGAAGACGTCAAAATTAGCACCGTGTTAATGACTTTGACAGGGGTAGAATTGTTACTTATCGAGATTAGTTTGTCCTATCGCGAAATCGGCCGTCGTGTTAATAGTATTGCAATGACGGTAATGCGTGTGTTTCGTGTGTGGAGAGAAGAAGGTTAGAGGAGCACAGAGAAGACCAACTGGTAAACCGAGGCGTACCACAAAGCGTCAATATACGCGCTTCAGACAATTAGCTCTACGAGACGGTTTTGCTACAATGCCTCAAATTGCTGACCAATGGTTTGGAGAAGAAGGTAGACCTATTACTATGCGTACACTATATCACCGCATTGAAGCCTTTCGACTATTTTCATACCGTCCACGATTAGCGCTTCCTTTGACTGCGACCCACTGTTGTCAACGCTTGAACTGGTACAAAGCATGCCATAATGTCGTCTTCAGCGACGAATCGCTATTCTGTCTATACCTAAAACGCCGAACAGATGCAGTAGCAACTCTTGGCAACGCTGCATTGAACGAGCCCGGCTCACAACGTGTAAAACAGTTATTTTTTGACACTTCTAGTGAAAATCTAACCTTTAATATATCTTAAGGGATTTTTTCAAAACTATTGTCTTATACGATGAGTATACAAATTAAAACTTGATTAATTTACTATTTTGTAAGGGACGTTAAAAGACCGTCCTACCTTGATAGCAATCAATCAATTTAATATTTTTGATGTCCAAAAGGTTTACCCAGTTTATGGGAGACAATTATCGCATATAAAATATAACATACAAATCTATATGGCTGCACTATTTGCAGTTTAGCTTAATTAATACTATTGTAATTAGTTAAAAATAAGGTATTACAAATAATTACTGTTATTACGTAGAACAAAAATATATTGGTGAACGAAGCAGGTCCGACGTGCCTGTTGAAAGAACGTTCCTGCTGATAGACGTGTATCGATATGTAATTGACTAACAAAGGGAAACATACAAATAAGCATGACACATTAATGTAATTTATTTTGCATTGTGTATTACCTTGTCATATATTACAATTTCATCAAAAGCTATACACATATCAAGATATTCAGTTCGCTATAAAAAAAGTATATCAAACAAAACATCAGTATCTTATAATTCCATTATAGTCATATTAATCGAAAGATGAACTTGATGAGTCACTAACACTTTTAATTATCAGTTGTTCTGCGTCTTTCCATTAAATCCTGTAATTTTCACATTTCTTTCTCTATTCCAACAACATGTTTGATGACATTTATCCAGTTTTCACTAGAAATGTTATTAATACCTTGTTCCAATCGTTCCTTCACATCTGATAATTTAAATATTCTATTGTGTTTAGCGATATATCCATTTAATGGAGCCCAAATTAGTTAAATTGTATTCAATTTTCAGTGATATAGAGTACATGTCAATACCTTTCCGTTGGTTTTCTCTATTATTTCTTCAACAGCATCCTTTGTGAGTTAGCTTGTTTTCTTCAACTAAGCTTAATAATTATTTTACCATGTGGTGTTCGTATTCAATATTATGGTTCTCCATCCACAGCGGAATTTTGGTCTTGCGATTGTTTGCTGTAGGTTTTGTATATAATCTCTGACCGTGATGGTAAGATGTATTGTCGAGAACAATAACTGTGTTTACTTTTAAATTCAAAAAGATATGTTAAAGCAATATTGTTCTGCATTCATGTTTTCATGGTAATCGCTTCGTTCTTGTGATTCGGAAAGAAGTAAATCATCTTCTGCAAATCCTTCGAGTGAGCCTGTATGTAATTAATTAACCTCCTTCCTTTGCCAGACGGGTTTTTTAAACCTGCGTTTAACCAACTTTTATAATTGGGATATAAAATATGATCTATTGGTACACTTCATTGTAAATTTTGCTTCCATAACTTACAGACTTCTTAAGTATTTAAAATCTGCAAGTAAGGTTAGATTTGAAGAAAATTCAAATGACCGCAATAACCTCAAGGTTTAGGCATTATGAACCTTATTAAAACAGCCACTTATTTTGATCGGAGGATCCAAAAATGCTATAACATTCATAGTGTTTTATTTAAAAAAACACAACTTTGATACTTTTAGAGCTTTTGGGACATCCTGTATAATATGAAAATAATTTTAAAAGTACCCGCAATAGACGTGCACATATCCCAAAAACGAAACTTTTTGAAAGTCGTGTATTTTCGCCACAATATTCCGTGCCGTATAGCGTGAATAACCCTGTATAGATGGCTGTCCATACATCTTGTTTTAGTAAGACAATACACGTCCCCATATTGCTCGTCAAACTATAGACTTTCTCCGTGCAAGCAGGAATTCATGTTTTGTCGTGACCACCCCGTTATCCGGATTTAAACCCCATCGATGTGGAATATCATGAGGAAGAGACTGTCCACTTTGCACTATCTTCCATAAACTTTGGCGCAGTTATTCAACCAAATTCAAATTGTTTGAAACGACGCGCCACAAGTAGATTACGACCATCTCATTTTGTCGATGCCTAGACATGTACAGGAATGTATTCAGCTACTAGGTCGCCAAACACATTTTTTTCTTGTTACATGTTAATAAAATATTTTGCAAATGTTATAGTTTCATTTCTGATATAAAACTATCATATTCCCAAAATATCAAGTCAAAGAAATGATTTCTTCGAGGTATAACACTTCTAATGTCACTGATTGTGAGTATATTTACCAAATACATATAGTGGTTGATTTTTATGATAAATAATAGCACACTTTTGTAAATGTAATTCTGTATTAGTGTTAACCTTAAAACAATTAAGATGTATTACACAGCGCTCTAAATGAATACACCATATAATTAAGTATATTTTTTTTTGTATTTGTTGTTCTGGAAAGGTACACTAAGTGGAACTCTAAGTGGATACAGTGATATAAATCAAAGAAATCAACTTCTCAGCTAGGATATAATGTATTACAGTATGATATTATATATTATGTTAGTAACATATTTATATATTATGATAATAACATATTATACATATTTATTTCAATAAAGTAATAAAGGTACGTTGTCCAGACGCTCCTGCGTACTATCTAAATATCCTCATGTCAACAATAACCAGCACATTATCCTATTATGTAAATAGACAGAGTAACTGTCTTTAGCACAACGTTCTACAATTTGTACTCCTAACGAGAGAAAGGCAATCTCTGATGGACTAGAAATATCACGGAAAAGCGTTCCTTATACCTTATAGCAAGGAAAAGAGAATTGGGGCAATTTAGTGATGAAGCGCACTGGACGACCACAGACAGCATCTGCTGAAGACAGATTCATAATTGCAATAGCAGTGGGAGACCAAAGACTTACCACGCCAGATGCCACTTACAATTAGTAGTGTAGGACCAGGATAGATGTTAGGTACTACTATAAGCAACGATTATTGAGTGCAGGTTCAAATGAACACATTGCCATTACTGAAAGATGACCACAAAGAAAAAAGCGTACTATGGGCAAAGAAGTGTCTAAATCGGAATATAGATGATTACTACACCGTGTTATCAATGGACGAACACCAATTTGAAACCTTCTGGTATAGGCGCCGAATTTTCATTTCTAAGCGACCGAAAGAATGTTCCTGCTGTAACGCAGGGTGGCGATGGTGTTAGGGTATTTTGAAGACATAAGGGGTGAATTGTTAAAAATTACTGGGAAGATGCGAAAGGAATAATGTTTCATCATTTACATTCCAGCAGCATAACGATCTCAAACATACAGCCAAATCATATCGTGATTTTTTGGAAACCTCGTCATAG
Source organism: Popillia japonica (assembly GCA_004785975.1). NCBI lineage: Eukaryota > Metazoa > Arthropoda > Insecta > Coleoptera > Scarabaeidae > Popillia > Popillia japonica. The sequence continues at coordinate 6,749 of SMLS01063014.1, read as the reverse complement.
CTCTAACCTATTGACCTATAATGGGAGCTGAACAGAAAATCGGAAGCACGACAACGTCAAAATGCTCAACAGCTTTGGAACTCTTTGCAGGAAGCGTGGCAACAAATTTTCCACAATTTGCGAAGCCGTGATATGAATGCAAGAAGGAGATATCGAAGAAAAGAACTACAAATTAAATAATGTGCCAGATGAATTATTTTAAGACGCATTGTTTGTATATGTTATTATTTTTAAAGATACTTTAAGCTTGTAAATAAAATTTATATTAAAATCGCAGTAAATACATACATTTGACAATTTCTTATTGCTTACAAACTTTATGACGGTAGTGTATATAAATAAATGCAAGCAGTATTCACATAAACGTTACGTGTATTTCAAATTTATATCGTTTTATGTTCCTGTTCACGTATACACATACATAGATACATGTTGTGTGGAACTTGTCAGAAGGCGTTGCAGCACTAAACAATTGAGAGCTAGGTCTAGGTCAGTAAACATAACAAGACATATTAATACGTCCTACTCGGAACACTGTACAACCATTACAGTTAAGAGAATTCTTGTAGATTAGATGTGGTCATTATTATTACCGCTACTTGCAGCTCCTCTGCCTTTTTGTTAACGTTTTAGTTATACTCAGATTACATCTACTAATTTATAGCTTTGATGGAACTTTCATTCTTGAATTTTCGTGCATTAAAAGAGCGTACGATATCGATGATCAATTTCAGTGTTTACTTCTACTACTGTAAGATTACCAATTGAATATCTATTACATGTAACGATATACCGATTCGCAACATTCATTGTATACATTACTCTAATTTTACTATAATCATGTTTAACACAACATACGAAAACACCCGATACTTCAGAATGGGATAAAAGCTTATCCGACAACGTATTTATTCCTAATGCGATCAATTTGGCAGTATCATCTTTCAAGCTATATGAAATTCTAGGTATCTTTCCCGACCTCTTACAAGAGGATCCAGGAAAAATTGTACCAATACTAACAAAACATTTTAAAGCTAGCTTCTATCTGAATCAAATCCTAACCTCTGGGAACAAATTAGCGCTGTTCACACCAAAAACTAACAAACGATCTGCCACAGATCCTAAACCCTCGCTCTGATTTCTACGTACGACAGCTAGAAAAATTAATAGGCATCCAGGGATGTTATCCGTATATACTGTGAGATTCAAAAATATTGTCAATTTCTTGCCCGTAGATGTGGCAAATAAGAGAAAAGGAACTACAACACGAACCCCAATGTCACAAAATATCAAGAAAATTAATTCAGTGTATCAAATATACATATATGTATGTAGGTAAGTTCAGTCATTAAAATGGTAAGAAGTATAGATACATTTTTCGGGAAGACAACTTGTTTACTACGACAATCATTTTAAATCTCACTTTAGTGTTTTCGAATGTGACGAATAAATTCATTATTTCTGAAATTCAGACTTCTTTGAAAAAACCTCTGACACGTCGATTTTGTTGTAAAGAAAGGCACTTTTAGAGATACAACCCATATTTGTGACGTAATCGTCATTCGAGATATGACGTCATTGATAATTTTTTTTAATGGCAACATCCAATTTCGACCATGCCAATTTAAAGAGCGTTTCATTCTATATACCTACACATCATCACATTGTCTGACAGTTGTCTTACGAACCGAGAGTGTTTTTTATTACTGTCAGATAAAAAACTTGAAATCGTAATTTTTTGTTTTTTGTATATCTTACCGATTTCTTATCTTCCGTTTATCGCTAATGGCCTTATGCAAAACATGGCGGTGTATATTTGTAAAATTTGTTGTGAATATTCAGTTCGTTGAATATGCTTCGACAAACCTGCATTAGAATTTTAATGATATCTTTTTTATTTCTTTAATTATTGTGACTGTATTTTAAAATAGACACTGCATCAAATAAGCTGTGACCCACTGCATGTATATTTATTTATGCGAACATCATATATGTTACAGGATTATATGCGCATAAATAAGAAAACTCCAACAAACAAATACAGCAACAAAAAAGTCATCAAAAATGTAAATGTCCGTTTTATACGTATAATTACTCAAATTCAACATTCAATGGTATGCTAATAAAATCTATTGCCACTAGCGTGACGACATACATAGTCCATAATTAATAATGACCACAACAAGACAACAACCTAAACAAATATTCTGTATTTGTTTTCGTTATACAGACTTAACCTACCCATATTGAGGTAGGTCATGTTGTGTAACGTCAAAACAAGGTTAAGCAATAAAACGAATAGACGAACAAAACAAAACAACGACCTTAACGTCGTTTTCCTAACGTTTTATTTTTATCATGCAGGAGAACGATTATGATACAATTGAGTTGAGTATGAATTTCATTTTCTTTGTTTTTCGTCTGTTATAGTACGAAGCATATAACATACATACATAGATACATATGTATATGCATGTGTATGTATGTGCCTAGCGTATACGTACATACATACATATGTTGTATACATACATATGTGGTACCGTGCACTTGTACTGACATTCAATATAACGCGGTCTGCAAGATGATCTCACAAACAGTAAAAAAGAGATCGATTAATTATTGATGAATGATTTAAGGCACTGTTATCTAATTTTGCGGTTAATTGAACAGTGTGGAGTCAGAATCAAACTTGTTATTTTTTTTAATTTATAAAGCATGATAGAATAGCTACATATACTTACATAACTATGTATATAAAATATTTTTATCTGTGTAAATGTACATATGTTGTGGATCTTTTAGTATTTAAGATTTTTTTTGAGTCGAAAGAAGGACCTTCGCCGGTGCCTCTATACAGGATGTTTAAAAAATATGCGGCAATATTAAAGGGGGTGATTGCCCAGGTCATTTTATACAAAAAAGTTCCTATAAGCATAGGTCCGCAAACGCTTCGTTACCGATCTACAGCGTGTTGAAGTTTAATTAAAAAAAAACAGTAAAAATTAGATTTTTCCAAAACGACTTGAGATATCATAATGAAATTTTAGGCGTGTTAATAGCTGTGGGAGACACATACTTTAAAAACAACACGATGTTTTAGTCGTACCAGTGGTGCGCGTATTGGCACGTCACAGGCTATTTTTCAAGAAAAAAATAGGGCGCCACTGATTTCTCTAAAAATAAAAATATGTTTTTATTCTTTGTTCAATTGCGAAGAAAAAAGCTCTCTGAACTTTTGATCGTATGACGTACCGTTTTTTATCTTATTATCCAGATAGTTTTTCCACTTTTAGGTCAATGATAACACGCAATTCTAACAAAAGTCAAATTTATTCCAATTAAAATAAATTTGACTTTTGTTAGAATTGCGTGTTATCATTGACCTAAAAGTGGAAAAACTATCTGGATAATAAGATAAGTTAAAAGGTTATAAAAATACATATAGTACCGTTTTTTAGTAAGAAAAAACATTTTAGTGCATATGCTGTTTTATTCACTGACATATTGAATGAGTCTTGTGCTTAATAATTTTGTATGTGTCGAATTTGTTGAAGTTCCTTATCATGAATCGCTATACGAATGCCGAGATGACCGACATGCACTACATTTATGGATTTGCTGATGGCAATGCATTAGAAGCTAGGCGGTTGTATACTGAAAGATTTGCTGGCCGTATTGCTCCTGATAGAAAAACTTTCAAGAGTATCCATCGGCGTCTTTATGAAACAGGGACATTAAAACAAAATGGAGGAGCAGGAAGGCGAAGGACAGCAAAAACGGTAGAGCTGGAAGTTGATGTGCTAGACATGATTGAAGAAGATCGAGGTACTTCTACTCGGAAAATTGCTGACGCTTCGGATGTAAGTAATGGGACTATTTGGCACATTCTGAAGGAAAATTTGTTGTATCCATTCCATATACAACGCTACCGCTTTTTTTTAAACACCCCGTATACCTGAAATTCTTACGAACTCATTCTATTGTTTATATTTATGTCCGTAGTTTTTAAGCTAGATTTAAGGATAAGTTGATTATATTTTTGAATATTCCACTATTTGTTGTAATTGTCTACGTCCTGTAGCTGGGTGGATTTAGTTATTTTTTCTTGCAAGGATATTTTTCTTGAACGTTTTATACACGATTTCTTTCTATCTTGTTTTTTTGCTGTTATTCAAGCACTTTACGCAGTTGTATTTTGTTTAAATTCAAATATTCCGTCATCCTTTTGGGCAGATTTCGATTGAAGGTAACAGGCCTCTTCAAGTAAAAACTCGGTCGAGCTGGGAAGTTATTGATGCAATTTCGGTGAGGTGAGACGTGCTGTTAAATTTTCCGTTATTTCTTTGATTATTCTCGTTGTGAGATTTATTTAATTAGTTTTTTTTTTCGTTTGCGTTGATAATTTTGTTTTGTTACTATAGTTAGAGATTGCATCAATGATTCCTTTGTAGTGTAGTGATTAGATAAGGATTTAAAGTAAGATTTTTTTAATTTTAAGAAATTGCCATTTTGCAAGTTTTGCACGAGTAGAATTTTTAGTTTGTTTGATTTTGCTTCAGAAGGATATTTTGAGTTGATATATTTGACTTACAGTAGTTTGTTTCAATTTTGTCGTTTTAATTTCTTTTCGTTTTGTAAAAAAAACTTCCAAGATCTAATTTCGTTGCCAAGTTCCAGTTTTTATATATGTATATTCCCTCGGGAAAATATACTTTTCTGGATATTTTAATCGTATTTGTGATTATTTTATCCTACTACTTGTGGAAAGTTATTAAATTGACGTGTAATTTGTTCCGTGATTGTATTTTTTTTAATTTACCAAATTTACGAGAAAAATATATATTTTGTTTCCGAGTTCTTGTCTATGTAATTTTCACGTTGAGTAGAATTTTCGATCCTACGATCAAAACTTAGTAAATTTTATTTTTCAAATCTCGTAGAACCGACCATTTAGAGTTTTATTGCAAATCTCTAGTTAGTATTAAATATTTTTGTTTTTAGAGTCTGCTCGCGATTGTTAGTTTATATTTCTATGCCTGAAGCTGACTGGCGGGCGCACAGTTTTTGTTTATGCCTGTATCCTTGAGTGTCAACGAAAGATACACAGCGATATGAAGATATACATATGTGTAAATACGTTTTTCTTCTTACTAGATTATGTGACCACTGCACCCCACTGCATCTTTCAAAGAAAACGACACCGGTTGCCTGGCAAAATTCTGAATGTTTTGAATGAGTTCAATAGCTAATGCTGATAAGCGTGAACTGCCTCGCCTAGCCGTGCCGACTACTTTTTCTCCGAGCGTACGTACCTACCCAACTATAGCACTACTACTACACAGAGCGGTGAACTAACTGCTGAATACCACTCTGGAGAGTACCATTACCGAAAAGAAGAGATGGTCCGAAAATTTCACAATCGGAGCAGTGGTTCAGATGGTGGAACATTCAAAGATTCTCATTACTAGAGGCTTCTGAAAATGTTTGTTGCGTTGGAACTTCAATACCCATTATACTCCATTATGAAGCTAATCTGTAACACAAGAAGCGGACAATCTATACAGGAGATAACAGTAGGTGAAACGTAAGACTCTGTTCTAAGCTTTTACTTATAAAATGTAACGTACAGCGACACTTTCTGAATGGAACTAATGTCAAGTCTGATATATAGACGACATCACGGATATTCTAATACGTCACAAAGCGATTAGCTAAAGCTCAATCCTCAATTCCTAAGACGAGTGGCCACATCGATCGACAAACAAAAATTTAACAAGCGTCAGGTATCTACAAGTGCTAAGGAAAGTATATACTAGTATAATTTTTGAATAGCCTACCACGGAATCTGATACGGCAATATTGGTTTCTAATGGATGGAGCTTCCACTCATTCTTCGCAAGAAGTATATTGGGAAGTAACCCATATCTTTGAGGATCGATGGATCCGCCGAAATGTATCTTGGTGGTGGCCACCCAGATCCCCCGATTTGATTCCCCTTGATTATTATTTATCGGGTAAAATTAAAAATGAAGTTTACGCGTCTTCTGTGCAAAATAGAGAAAACCTTATAAACAGAGTACGGGACAATTTTCGAAACTTGAATGCTGACAATGTAAGAAAAGCTACTCCAACAGAGTTACGAAGAAGAATTATGTTCTGTTTAGATCGGAACGGGGATTATTTTGAACATTTATGAATATCATTGTTGACTTCAATTTGTTATTTTTATTTAATTTTCTTTCTTGTTGATGTTGTTGTTAATGCATATTTGATATTTTGTTTGATGAATCCAAATTAATACAGTTTGTCTAATTCCAAAACTATTTAGAATTTATTTTCCAAGGCTCACTACTAATAAGTAATGTTCAATTTAAAACAATAATTGCCAATAACTCTAAAACTATGACAGATAGACAAAAGGAGATCTACAGCTGTTTGATGCAAAATATTTATCTAGTTAGTATGGTGTATTCACATACGGAATGTTCCATTTTAAAAAATCGATTTTTCCTTATTTGAAAATTACATAAGTAATAATTAAATTCGGAACAGCCTGTAAGAAATTTATTAATTGTTTAGACGTTAAACAGTCTCTTCTACCGTTCGCCACCACCAGCAAAATATGAAGCAATTCGGTTCATTCACGGCTTAGATTGTGATTTTAAAAGGTCCTTTCAAACAGCAAAAAATTTGACAAAAATCAAATAATTCAAAAACGGTTAATTTTTCACACAAGAAACCTCGATACA
>SMLS01063011.1:0-29072 GCA_004785975.1 Popillia japonica | reverse complement strand
AAAAAATACATTATATGATTAAAATACAATAAAAATATTAACAAAAATATTTAAAAAATAATAAACATTTTGTTTATATAATACTATCAAAATCCAATAATTCTATCACTGAATTACATGGCTCTCAATATCACTAACTTAATATAAAATCAACCAGTAATATTCATAATTGGTTTCGAGTATCGTGAACACATCATGACGGTTTGAATTTGATATTTGACGACGAAAAATTATGAATATTAGTAGCATTGAATATCAAAATTGTTATTTGACTTCATTGCACAAATTCAATATGAATTAATATAAAATCCATGCTTACTTGTATTTTGGAAAACGAGTATGTGCGTGGTTTTAATATATATACTTCTACGTTCAGTCTAAAGTAGAAATAAAAGTGTTAATTGCAGGAAAATGTTTTAATTCTGATATACATTGAAGTCGTAGCTTATTCCAGGTCGTAAGAGTGTAGATACACAAACAAAAGAAATTCCTGATACTACAATTAATACAAATTCGTTCAAAAAAGTTTGATACATCAACGGAGACAAAATTTGGATACTGTGTTAATATTTTTATTACAACTACCTTAACTCTAATATGTAGTTCTACATTATTATTACATACTGGCTTTATAATCCGTTAAATAGAACTTATATCACATAAATATAAAAAATATAATTCAAAAGCAAACAGATACCTTTTTCATTGTTATCGCTATTCGTTTCTTTAAAAAAATAATAACAAGGTTTTATAAAATGCCTACCTAGTAAGTAAAAATAAAATAGATATATTATATAAATTTTCCTTCTTTTATACTTCATTTAAATAGGTTTTCCTTCTTGCATCTTTTGGAATTAAAGGAGGCAAGTTGAAAACAATTATTATCTACCTATGTGGGCGTCTTCCGTTTCCTTGCAATTGTAATTGTTATCTCGTCTTCTATTGATGTTATTTGAAGACAGTAAATGTGGTGGTCTCTCACCCGTTATCACCTACACACAGAAAACATTACTACCTACTTTATAAAGTAACGAAAATGGTTCTATAAGAAACATCATGGGTTCTACTAACTACTCTGTAATAGTTACAAAGTAATTTGTAATACCTTTGGTACACATAACCAAAATACTTTATAACATACTCTCTATTACTATATAACTGGAACTATTATCAAAAATTAAAGTAGTGATTAACTTGAAGAAACTATTTATTCATTCGCCAACGTTTTCAATACGTCGTTCACCAATACAAAAATGGACAGTTAATTTGGTACGTTGTTTAACAATAACTCCTTAAAACTTCAAATTCAAGACAAATTTCTTTTTTAGTTTGTGGAGATCACGGACATCTTATTTGTTTGTGTGGAAAGAGCGAAATTTTAGTGTGTTGTGCTTAATATCGCTAGATCCGCTAAATGCTTGACCAGAACAGTGTGTCGCACGACAAAATCAACCAGTAATAAGTTTCAACGACAGTTCTCCTTTCAAGTAGCTGGAATGATAGAGTTCATGCCATGGAACCTTGAAATATACGATCAAAGTAAACGAAGAAGATGACCAAAAAATAAGCTCAAATATAAAATTGACTTGCTACACGGAGGTTTTGTAACAAAGATCTTGTCTGCAGCGAAGACTAGACACGTGAGTCTAAAATAGAGCCGATCATGAAGACTTTACCTTGCATATGAAGCAACGAGTTTAGTAAAAAAAGAATGTTGAAACCAATTTTCGAAATTTTGTATATCAGATGCAGAAGCACTTGTTATTTGAAGGAAGACGGCGGCGCAAAGCAGATTTCAAACCTGGAACGAGCTGCGTATATAAATTAGTCATTTATCCATAATTTTGTCAGTTTTTGTATATTCTTTACAATCTGTACATTGATATTTTTTATAGAATCGTGATAAAACAATATCTGCCGTCAACGACTTGTTTTTGTTGACTTTTCCATTGATAGCAGTACTGCTTGTCGCGGTGGAGGTAACGTCTAGTATTCGAAATATCACTGACGACGCTCTTTTAATGCTTTTGCTAGTAAGGTAATTCATAGAATTATACCATAAGTAATTATTATAGGATTTTTTTGACGATTAAGTGTTAGCAAGGTTCGACATTTTCTACTGTTTATATAGAAAGAAGAAAAAGATAACATAAATGATCAGATTTCACTCGGTAAATGTGACTAGTAAGTTCTTCGGATGTCTTCTTGAAATGCATTCTATTCTGTACTCAGGTGACATTTAGAGTACTTACGCAAAATTTAGTAGTATCAAAAGTGTAATGTCGTAACATCAACAGGCATATATCTGTATCGAGACAAGATATACATACATTACTGGCTTTTCTTAAGGATGGGTAAAAATGTACAAAGTTAGTAATGAGGAATATAGTGTAATACAATGCACAGTGCAATTAGGACAATCAGTAAAAAGTTAGTGCATACAGAACTTTTTAGTTTCTACTACGAGTATGTTTCATTAAAAAACTTTCGCCCACAAATATACTTGAAAATAGTAAAATAAATTATAACTATTAAAGAATTAAGAAAAGAAACAAAAAGTATATACCTTACTTCTTTGCAAGAACTTCACATCACCACGGTCAGGAAAATAATTTTGCAGTAAACCTTTTATAAAATAAAAAATAAATAAATAAATAAGATACAATAGCAAATTAATTATTAAGCAGAACTAATAACATAACTTTTGCTGTTATTTTTAGCATTATTAATGCACTAACGTGCAAAATTGACAGATCACTCTGCATCTTCCAAAACTTAATTTTACACTTACTTTCGATTATCGTTCTTATAGTATTTAATTCCTTTATAAGAATTCTGACGTTCTTTTGTATCAAGTAGTAGTTTTGTTTATATATACAGCTTTGAATAGATAATGGATTATTTTGAAATATTATTCACTATTATTGCATCTGGGCAGGATCTTGGTCCATCAGCAATAACTGTTTTTGAATGTTATGAATTTGAAGAGTAACCTCATCCCTTTTTAAATTTTAATTTTTTATTGACTTGTCTCTACTTTTACAGACGATATATTTCTGATGGCATGATCATGACATCATCTTCGAAAACGTTTTGATAAAGTAGGGGCAAGTGCCGAACGCCCGCCACCATATTTTTGCGAGTTAATTATAAGCAAACCGTAATTACTACTAATTAAAAATATAATCTAATTAGCAGCAGTATACTGATATGTAGTGGTCATATAAGAATACGCATAAATATCAGATATGTATTTTTCTGACCTTTAAGTACATATCTATTTTCCAGATATGTTTTCCACTTTTAGATCATGTCAAACTCTACTCAATTAAAAATCAATTTATTCCATGGAATAATTATAGATTGATTTGATCTTTCAGTGGAAAAACGTTTGGAAAATAAATAAATATCGGAGCAACCTATATATGCTTTTTGCACAATGAATTAAATACAGTTCATACTATGCATCCATAAGATATTACTTATGTCTCAATAATGAGACCACTTAGCATTTTTAGTATTGCACATAATCCTACTTATAAAATCCAACTCACTACTACAATTAACAGCAAAAGCTACATTTATAAATATGCACTCCGTTTTAAAGCACTCTGTTATTCATCTCGAAACTTTGATTAGACGCAATGCATATACAGGACGAATCAATAATACAGAGATATCTGTTGCAGGTAGCATGCGCTACTACATAATCTGCAGTATAATGTAATCTCCAAACATAAAAGTGCAAAATAAACGTACTAAATAGTCAACGATGTCACACAATAAATGAGAACTAAATTGTCTACGTCTCCAAAATCTGCGTAAATTAAATAATGAAGAGTAGCTAGGAAATGGCTTCGTTCATGTATCCATGGTACATGTAACTTAATAAGTTTGCAATACATTTATAAATGTGGGTTATAACAAGCAACTCGTTGGATAAATAAAATTACTTTTCGAACAAAACACATTGAATAATAACATTGGCGTTGAAGAATTTTCTAGTTTTTGTGTTTACTAAAATTGTGAACTATTTTCCTACTGCAAGAGCTGCTGCAAGAACGAAAATGAATATGGTCAAATTGAAATAATTAAAAAATATGTAATAAACCCGACAGGTAAGACTTTAAAGAAGTTGGCCAGTAAATTGAAGGTATGGTTTCATGTAATTTAGTAGGAATGACTATGAAACACTACAAACTACAGTCGCAAGACTGCACCAAAATATACCGATATACAATTACTAAAAATCTTCCATCATTGAGAATGTCAATATGGATAATGAAAAATAGTCTACCCTATGCAGGGATCACGTGCCTAGCAAATTCTGGCATATCCTCATTTGCTCGAACGATAAAAACACCATTTCACCCTGTATACGCCATAGACCAAATGAAAAATGTTCCCAAAAAATCTTATTTATTGGCTGGCTACTTCTTCTAGTAAATTTCCTGAAGCTGTTAGTTGTAAAAGAGCAATAACTTTTCCACTGTACATATTAGAATGTATGCTTAAATTGCTAACATTTATACAAAAATACCATAACTATAAAGGATATGCTTTCTACTACAAAATCTTAAGCTCAATAGATTGTGGGTACGCTGGATATTTGGCATATTTTAGAAAGTCTGTCTGTAATAATGATTCAACCTGTATATTATCACGTAATACTACTACACGAAAAGCTTTATAATCGTAATGCTCTGAGACCTCTGAATCTGTACAAGGCGAAAATGAAATTAACTTGGCACGGCGATTTAAAGGCAAAAAAGCAAATAAAAATATTTAAGGTATGAACTATTTAAGTAAATCATAATGTTAAAAGCCAGCACATCAACACTTAAGAAAGCTATCATCGTTACATAGATGTACCTGTTTTCTTAGCCTTTAAATCTTTGGTAATACGTTTATCAATGGAAGACGACTCAGAACTATCGAGAGCATCGCCAGAATCAGGAGTATTTCCAGTTGACGTTATTGGGGAAGTACCATCGCTTAATAATGATAGATCACCTGATTTGTGTTCCGAACTAACCATGGACCACGGTCTTTGTTTTACAGTTGGTGTTGGTGTGGATTTCAATTTGAAATGCTTCAATGAATCAGTATCATCTAAAAGCATTATAGTTTCGATTTGACACCATTTTAAAACTGGTAAGAAAATACAAACCATTTCTAGATCCGTCTGTAGAAAATCCTTTTGCAATTGAACTAGTAGAAGAGGAATGTTCCACTGGAATGTTTGTTTCGGTAGCTATGCTTCCATCGCTGCTTCCTTGTGACATAAGACTATCGCCAGTTAATCTGCGTGTAAGAGGAGAAGCGGTATCCGATGTAGTTTTTCGCGTAATTGTTGGTGAATATTTTTCTAGATTGTCGGTAGATCTAGATCTAGGTGTTGGATGAAGTACTCCTACAAAATTTGAGCCATTAAAAACTGTTCTTTATGATCTCTAATACGACTCGCACTACAATCATCAAACAATTTTATTATACAATATCGTTAATAATTATTTACCCACTTCTATTTTTATATAATATACAGGGTGTCCCATGACATGACTGCCAACACCTAAGGATGTGTTATTGAGGCAATTTTAAGTCAAAAATGTCTAATCAACATGTGACCAAAACTCTGTCGTAACTGATCTACAAGCATTTGAAGTTATACAGTAATACAAATAATAATTGATTAAAAAAAGTCGTTTTATTGATTTAGTTGCTCAAAATGGCCACCTAATTGTTGTATACATAGTCTAGCTCTTCTTAGAATTGAAATGGTAGCTCTGCTAATAGTCTCAGTATCAGCACGAATAGTTTCTGCAGCATCCAGAATTCTAGCAACACGTTGTTCCCTGGTTTCAACATTTTGTGCATAAACCAAATCTTTCAGCCTACCCCATACAAAGTAATCAAGTGGATTAAAGTCTGGTGACCTTGCTGGCCATGCAACTGCTGAACCTCTTTCAATCCACCTGTTTGTATAATTTTCATTAAGAAAATCGGTTACTTGTCTTCCAAAGTGCGGATAAGACGAGTGTCTATAACGCCACACCAAACATTCACCGAAAATCTATCTTGAAAATAAGATTCTCTTACTTGCCGTGGGTTTTCTAATGCCAAAGAGTGTGAATTCCTGATGTTGTTGATGCCGTTTCTGTTGAAGGAGGCTTCATCAGTAAACAATATGTTCCGACAAAACCTTCGATTTCTCAGTTACCAGCGACTAAATTCAAGTCTTGATGCGTAGTCGGCAGGTTTTAAAGCGTGAACAATTAAGTCGTGGTAAGGGTACAAACCGAAATTGTGTAGAGTTCTCCATACTCTCATGCGACTTGCGTTAAGTGTGTTGGCTATTCTTCGGACACTAGTAGAAGGCTGATCGTCTACCATATTAAGAATTGCTTCTTCTTGAAGAAGTTCCTGTTGAATTGGACGTTCTGAAATAGCTGCAGGAAATTTACCTGTTTCTCTTAAACATCGATGGACATTGCTAAAAACAGTTCTACAAGTCAGTTTACGAGTGGGAAATCGTCGACGATATTCACGAACTGCCGCTCGTGCACTTCCATTACATAATCCATAAATAAAGTGAATATCGGCGTATTCTTCATTCGAAAAAGTGAACATAGGTACTTTGAGAAGTATTTTAATCTTACACAAGACAACGACGGCCCAAATTAACTTATTTGACGTTTTATGTGACATTAAATAATAAATATAACTCAGTACTACACCGACTTATTGATAACAACAAAATTACCACAGGCACTTAATGTTTGCATTAGTTGGGTTATATAAAACTTCAATGGCTTGTAGGCCAGTTACGACAGAGTTTTGGTCACATGTTGATTAGACATTTTTGACTTGAAATTACCTCAACAACACATCCTTAGGTTTTGGCAGTCATCTCATGGGACACTCTGTATAACATAGTTTACGTTAATAACATGTTAAAGGCAGATTACAAATATTTGAGGATAACCATAAAACTAGTAGTAGTATTCCTCAAGAATTAAAATTAAACATAGAAGCAGTGAATTTCATTTAAAAAGTATACAACCATAATTGTTAATTTTATATAATAAAAAATTTTAACTTGTAGATTTATGAAGAAGATTTGTATGGTGGTAGGGTAGATATTTACGAACAATAGAGTGGATATGTATACAAAGTTATGTAAAAAACATGCAATGAGTTTCTTTCTTATTTCCTATTGCAAAGTTTTCCAATGCCTTCAAATTATTACTGATTATATTTGAAATAAAAAAGAAATAGTCAACAGAAAAATAGTTTCAAATATTCTCTATGATAAATAATAATCATTTTCACATTTCATGCAATCTATGTGTTTAAAATATTGTTTAATGATAACTTAAGGCACCAACATATATTTATAGTTTCCGAAAGCAATAATAAAAAAGCTACATTGTTGTCATATTCAAGTAAAACTTAAGTTTGTAACAATTGTAGTTCCAAACATAGATACAATACAGCTACAGTAATAAAATCAAACAAACTTAACAAGCCCTCTACTTGTGAATTAATAACTGAGCATTACATTCACGTGCAGTTACTAATTAATTCCGTAACCGCAATTACCCTTAAACAAGGGAGAATTTCTCCCAAGTTTTGGTGTTTTTCTCTCTTCACTTAGTATAGGAGATGCATACTCATGATTAGGACTACCGTCAGCTTGAAACGAATTGCAGTCGTCGGATGTAGGCGTACAAGATCCGGGACGAAAGAACGTATCCAAACCCTCACCCAAATCTTGACTCGTATCGATTACATCAATGCACTTTATTAGAGGACGAGTAGGAGCTCTAGTTTTCGCCCTCCGTGGCCGTCCTGGTTCAATAATATATGAATTCAAATCTAAATGTAAATAGGAGCAGCTTAATTTTACCTTTGACTAGATGCTGTAATTGGTATGTAGCATTAGGTAACTCTGTAACGGAGTCTTCTTCTTCGGAATTCAAAGGTAAAGTAGGCATTAAACTTGGTATGTCATCCGCTGACAAACCTTCGATACTGTCTACCACGGATTTTGGCCTTAGTTTCCTTCCGTGTAAGCTTTTTCGTTTAATAGACAAATGAGGCGTAGCCTAAGAAATGAAACATTAGATTATCGATATGTTCCAAATTTGAAGTGCGTACATAATTAATTATATTCGTTCATCGCACTAGCTCCTTAATCAAATAAAAATGCTTTTTCTTCTATTCTGATCAACTAAATAAACACAAAAGTACAATATGAAAAAATAAGCTCATAACAAATAATAAATTTTCTACATCTTCTGTTTCTTTGTGCATACATATATCTTCATATTTATTATTAAATAGCATGGACAGGTATATTACTGCATTTACTGCAATTTGAATACTTACGCCAACAGTGCTCATTCGGTTACTATCTATATCGTATACTAAGGTAAGAATTAATATTGTAAACTAAATTTTAATGTGGCGATCCTCTTTATATGAATAAAACAAAGTCAATAAATACGCATGCTTTTCTGCTGGACGATTGTATGTTGTATGCTATCGCTGTCTAACGACAAGCACCCACCCCTATTCTTTACCCTTGTCTAACTGCTGTAAAATGTTAACGTCACATCGATCCTTTCAGTTTCACTCGACTCATCGAAGCCCGCATTCCGTACTACTACTGGGTGAAGGAAACGAATCGCTGGATATGCGTAATTCAATTCAAGCGAACCCGGTGTTCGATTCACTTCGTTCTGTTATTAATACGACGTGGCTGAGACTTCTCTAGTTTTATATCGGTTAGTAAAAGTAATTATTAAAAATGGAGTATTAGACGCCCGAGCAAAAACTATTTATGGTAAAACAGTATTACGGTCTCAATTTAGCAGGAGTTACAGGCGATCTATTTCCAGTAAATTATCCCGAAAGGTCAATTCCTAGCGCGAATACTATTCGTTACACGTACGCTTACAATTGAAGTCCCACCCATTTCTAGCCGATCAGAATGCAATCCACAAATTGCAAATAATATCCCGGTATATGGGGATCTATCTCTTAGTGGAATTTACGTTATTTGCTGCTATTTAGCACATACATTATCTACACAAAATAATGTTTTATAACAATTACCTTTAACCAAGTATTCATAACCAATTAAAAATGTTAAAGAAATATAGCTATAAATATGTATATCACACATTTACTTACAAGATTTAAATACTCCAGCTTCTTAAAGCAGCAATAGAATTAGATATTAAACATATATTAAAATATTCAAGTAAATAATTACAATAACTGTATAACTCACCAACGGTGAATGATCAGATTGATGACTGCTATCAGTAATTGATATATCGCTAGCACCATGTCGAGAACTGCCCGAACTACTTAGTCTTTGCCTATGGATTGGAGAATCAATTTTAATTCCAGAAGAATCACCTAATAGAGCCTTGTAACTTCTCATTAAAGATTCGTATACTTCGTCAGTTACTTGTTCGGATATGAAAGACGCTATGATCAAATTTAATTCCCTAAAATTGTGAAATTACTCTACACATATGAGTATTTCAAGGAACTGAGCTTCTATTTACCCTAGCTTATTCATAACATCGGTACCAGCTTGATGCTTAATGCAGTTTACGACAAATTCCAACGGTATTTGCTTTTTGTTTTTGCAATCCCTTTTAATGTCATGAATGATGTGATTCTCGTTTAAAACATATGGACAAAGATCTTTGCTTGATTTTAGCATTTTATCTGTTGTTGTCTAAAACAAAACCAGCAACATATAACTGCCAATTTTCATTAACTTTGGAGCAGCAGAAAAATATATTGTTAATAGATAAATCTAGGTTTTACCTATATTCTTCAAAAAATTAGCTGCGATTATAGAAAAAGAATCAGAAATAATTTACATAAACTTCGCGGACAGTAATAAATTAAACAGTAGGCATCGAAATCAATCGAGCCACCTATTCAGCAAAATGTCTTTTGATTGTATGTTAGTTCTGAACGTACGTATTACAAAGTAAGTGTAGTAACTAAAATGCAATGCAATAATGGAAGAAGTAGAACTATTTAATATTTTATAAGTTAGTAAATTGTAGCTTACCTGTAAATATTCATTGATAGTCAAATGAATTTCGGATGCGCACTGTTGCAGTTTGACTTTCACTGGGTGAACTTCGTCTTTCTGTTGCGCAACTTCCTGCAATCTCACTAAAAGCTGTTTCGAATTTTCCGCATCCTGTATAACGCCGGTAGCATGGTTAATATCATTATTTAACTCTATCGATTCAGCTGCTACATTTTTAATTATATCTTGTGTTTGTAATACTAGACGGTCTATTGAGTGTTGCTTAGAGCTAAGTAAAAAACCCGGTTGTAATGATAAGTGTCTTCTATTATCATGTTTACTAGGTGACACGTTTCTATTGAGCAAATCCTGTATCTTCCTCATAACAGCATCTGCACGTTCTGCAGACGCTTTCATACAAGGTGTGATATCGTTGATAGGAAACGGCATATACTGTACAGTGTGATTGCTTTCTAACGCGTACGCAATATCGTGATAACCTTGTAACGTTATATTGTTTCTGTCATAAATAATCGTTTTCAATTTCGTGTTTATTTGTAAAGCCTTCGCCAATAATCTAGCACCAGAGTCACCTATAAGATTACCACTAATATCTATGGTTTCCAAACACTTGTTGTCACCCAAAGCGTTTAAAAAATTATGCACATCCGATTTAAGTTTACAATCGGGCATGAGCAACGTTTGAAGTAAACATTCGTCATCTTGTATAATTTGAACAACCGCGTCCATCACCGTAGCTACATGTTTTGCTTTCATAGTTGCCATATTACGTCCCATGTTCAAATGTTTTAAGGACTTATTTTTACTTATTGCTACAACTACGGAACCTAGTTCTACGTCCATATCTGAAAACAAAGGATAAGATATACGTAATTCACAATTAATGTGACGGTCAAAAGCCTCGCTGCTTCGCACTCGCAAAGTATGTGCTCGGCTGTTTCAGATCTCAGTTCGCAAAAGCGACACAAGTCTTGATCAGCTTTGCCCATCTTTCTGAGGTGGTACTTTAGAGGGCAATGACCAGTAAGTAGGCCGATAAGGAACCTTAAGTCTGATTTTCTTAGATCAAGAAGTTTTTTATTACTATTTGGCGAGCAGTTGATGAATTTCTTCGCCTGTGTTTATCCGGGTGTTTTCCTACAGAGGGATGCCATTTCCAGACTGAGGCTAGAATACATCAGAGAACGGTACCCAGACACGACTAGTTACATAGAGTTAACCTTCCAAAGCTAATTAAAAGGCAGCGCTAGACCGGGTCGTTTAGATAACCCAGATCCACAATAGGCCGATGGGTCGCAGTGGAAAGAGTCTGAATGGCCATCTGACCAATTATCTAATCTTTTTCGTGACCAATAATAATAATTCATGCCTTAGCATTATTTCATAATTCTTAATTTCACACAAGGTGTTTTCAATTCCTGCATAACACCTCGCTGTCATACGTGTTTCAACGAAAAATACACAGATACCGGTCAAATATGCCGCGCAAAAAAGTCCGAGTTGAAAAACCAAATTCAAACCATTTCACATTTTTGAACAAGTTGTGGTAATTTTGTAATATTCTTTTAGGTTCTATGTCTTTAAGGTTTTTTAGTTTTTTATCGCCTACATTTCACATTATTTTTTTTTTGTGATATTTAAGACTTCTTTATCAGTAATTTTCCTTATTTGGTTGACTTAATGTTTTTATGGGAGCTAAGCCTGCTTACTAGAGCTGCTCAAACATCTTTTAGTTCTTTTATTATTATCTCATGTATATGTATCTATATCGCTTAATATTCTTTAGCTAACTAAACTATAAAATATACTTACTATTATCGGATATATCAAGACTAGAAATACAGCGAACGCCGTGAACACATGATTCCAAAACATGAGCTCCTTGACTTCCTAATGAATTATTACTAATATCTAAAGTAATTTCTTTTGTAAATTCGTTGCAAGCTAAACCCAGTAGCAAATTTCTGAAAAGAAATTCCAATAAGATGAGGTTATTTTTGAGTACTAATTTTATCTCACTTCAAAGCTTCCTGAGGTAGTTTGCAGTGTGACATATTTAGGTATTTCAAGTTCATCGTTGCGCTGAAAAATTGTTTAAACGGTAAAGGAGCTTCTTTACTTTTCTTACTACTAAATGGATTTCTAGATATATTTAAGTGAACTAGATTTGTTGTACAGCCTTTGAATAAAGCACCGAAAAGCTGAAATATTCCACAATTAATCAATTAATCAATAAATAACGACAAAAATATGGTTTAAAAGATCATACAAAACATCTCGGCAACTAATTAGTACGGTTGATTTGATCAACTAGACTAGAAAAACATGATTAGACTTTGCGCTACAAAATTAGAATCCTAATCGTGGAAATGTAAGCTGCACGATTTCGTAACCACTGGTTATTTCATTGCATCCGCTTCTATTTCCGGGATGTTTATAATGCTTCAAGTGACTTAAATGGGCAGTAGATTTACCTACCGAATTTAAGAAATAAATTACTTACGTTTTCTAGAAGAATATCCGTGGAAGATAAATCAAGGAAGCTAATGGCATTTGCATGTCCTAAGAAAGAATGTAAATTCTAAAATATAAAACGAATTTCAAAGCAAATAAAGTAAAATACAGCATTACTTACACAAATGTCATCCTTTAAATTATTACCACTAAGATTAAGGTAAGTCAATGTTGTGTACAAACTGCTTCGGTTCATAAACGATTGGGAAAGTTGATTTACCCCTTTGGAAGAGAGACCGCAGTGAGACAAATTCAAATGTACCAAACCTTTATTTAAACGGGGTATACAAGATGTCAAGTTATTAGCTCCTGAAATTTGATTCTGTGGTAGTAAAACATTGCGACTAGTATAAATTATATACAGGGTAAGTTTTTTCCGATGTTTAGCATGGTGATCTTGGAAACTACAACAGATACAGATTCGGTTAAATGGGAAAAGAATTGCAGTTTTACTAGCTCTATTTAATTGGCATTTTGTTTCTTGGAAAAAGTGCATGGCTTACTAGATATTTTGCGAAAATGATTTTTTTGTTATTTCGTTCGGCGCCTGTGGTTCTGTTATTATTCAGTTCAAAAGAAATGTGTAAAGGAAAAAGTTGTAGGAAATTAAATGTTTAATAATACAGTTTAACCTATTTCTTTCTTTTAGTTATATTTTTTGAGTTATGACACAAACTGATGTTTTTTCTAACGCAAACCATAGTAGGCCATGACTTTATAAAAAGGGGTTCTAATGATGTGCTACTTGATATAGTTATTTTTATAAATAAATAAATTATTGCCATTTTTTATTTAAACTGACGAACTGTCACAGTTAGTAAGCTATGGAAATATTTGCTAGATGCACTTCACGCTAATTAAAAAACTTGAAATTAGTTATCACAATTTTCATTTTTATTTCGAAATTACAAACATAATTATTTTTGTGTTACCTACGAGTTTATTCCATTGAGTTACAAATAAAAATAATTTCTGGGAAAGTAATAAATATAGAATGTCAAACGATAAATAACAATAAGTAAAGGAAACTATGATATAAAAAACTATTAAACTATACAAAACAACGTATTAAAAGTATTGAAGACTAAAGATGTTCAAAATGACCACCATTATGGTTAATGCACAAGTTACATCTTTTTAAAGCCGATTTTGTTGCTTTTCTAACGGAACGTCCATCAACATTAGCGAAAGCTTCTAGTACAGCTTCTCTAATGTCATCAGTGTTACAGTGTTATACAACTTTTGATAGACCCTATCTTTTACCATTCCCTATAAGTAAAAATTTAAAACATGAGTATCCATGAGTTCGGGAATATTTCGTTTTAAATGATGTACCGATCGTTGATTATGTGGTGGCGCTCCATCATGTTGAAACCATTCGAGCATACCACGTGTCTGTAATGGTAATTCATCTAACATATCATCAAAATCATTTTGTAGAAAGTGAAGATAACGATCTCCAGTTAGAGTACCATGAAATAAGTATGGGCCAAGAATTGTCGAGGCAATGACGCCACACCAAACATTAAATCCAAACTTAACTTGAGGTCTTCTCTGTTCAACATGATGCGAATTTTTTTGCATCCATAAATGTTCATAATGTCTATTAAACATGCCGCAGTTAGTAAATCGTGTTTCATCCGTCCACAAGATTTTAAGTCTAAACTGTGGGTCAATTACACACATGTTAATAAACCAAGTAGAAAATTCAAGACTCCTATTGTAATCATCAGGGTGTAGTGTTTATGCAACAACTAACTTATAGGCATGAACACACCTGCCAATACGTTTACCTCTACCTCTTCTGTAATGTCTCTTGCAGTCCTATTTGCATTACGAAAGGAACCATACTCTCCCAAATTATCGTACAGCCTCTTAAAGGTAGGTAGAGAAGGCTGGCTACGATCAAAATACCGTTCGAAATCCTGTTGTGCAGCTTGTACGGCAGTTTTACGGCACAAAATGAACACTCAATCATATCACGCTTTTCTTGGTTAGAAAAATTCATAATGTTAATTTACGAGACCTCAACCAACATTAATTAGACACAAAATGATCTACATCTCTCATTAATTGACATTTGTGTCTATCAAATATTTCCATAGCTTACTAATTGTGACAGTTCGTCAATTAAAATGAAAAATGACCATAACTTATTTATTTTTAAAAATAACTACATCAAGTAGCACATCATTAGAATCCTCGAGAAAAAACCTTTTTTATAAAGTCATGGCCTACTATGGTTTGTATTTAAAAAAATCCAAATATCTGTCATAACTCAAAAAATATGGTTAATGGTTCCTTTACATATTTCTTCTGAAGTGAATAATAACAGAACCACAGGCACCGAACGAAATAACAAAAAATCATTTCCGCGAAATATCTGGTAAGCCATGCACTTTTTCAAAAAATCAAAATGCCAATTAAACAGAGCTAGTAAAACTGCAATTCTTTCCCCATTTAACCGAATCTGTATTTGTTGTAGTTTCCGAGATTACTATGCTAAACATCGGAAAAAACTCACCCTGTATGTATATATTAAAATTTTTAGTCAGTAATTCAACCCTCATTCTGTCAGTTAAATGATCGATATAAGACAAAATGGACGAAATCCCGATGTATATTTCAACTGCAGTCATTGATAAACTGCATAAATAATTATGATTAAATTACGTTAAATACGGCGTGTACCTGCAAAGTATACTTTACTAAAATAAAATTTTGGTGATATATCTAAGCAAACTGGTATTATAAAATACGTAAGTATTTTAGAAATAAAGTTGTTCGTGATCCAAATCAGTATCTATCTAAAACAATACTTTATTTCGTATTCCTTAGAATATGATAGTTAATATTTTCTTACCCAATTGTTAATTTACATTTGTTTATATAAGGTTGTATCACATTCTACATTAATTTAAAAACTAAAATCTCACCTTTATCTTCAATAGGGTTATTGGAAAGATCAATGGTATGCAAAGGAATTATTGCATTAAACTTAACAGCGTTGGTTAACTTGTTTACAAAATCAGCCTTCAGCCCCAAACTATCTAAATACATTTCCTCTAAACTTAAAGACTTCTTTATTACATGTACGATTTTGTCGATATTATCGTGCGAAAGTCTAACATGATTCACCTTCAATTTCGTAAACCACGTATTATATTCAAGAGCATTGATTATAGGTACAAGATCTCTACAATCATAAAATCACAAAATCACTATAACAAGATTGGATTAAGTCACTTACTTTTGATCTAAATAATCGAAGTCTTTAAGGCAGAGCTCTCTTGTATTCAAGGACAGGTATATATTATCAACATCCCATGCTACTTCTTCCCTGTAAGGCATATTGTGGTAATCACACATGCATGCATACTGATTAGAAAAGCCTCCACATGGGCCTACTTCTCGTATATTGCTTCCAACTGCTTCGATGTCTCGTAAAACTTGCAGTCTCGATGTTGGGATCACATCAATCTAAAATATAGTGTACATGATGCAGAATAATTACGCTGTAGTTTTACAGAATTTATTAACATAGAGTGCCGGCTGAGTCTCAAACTTACTAATACATTTTTAACTGGTCTAGCAAAAATCCTAGAATACAGTAAATTTGGATAGCATTGACATTAACAAACTATACCTTTCTAATAATATACTGAAGAGGAACTGTAGGAAAAATGTTTCTAATTGCCGTTGCCAATGCTGATATCATGCTATCTACTTCGGCACTGCTGGAAGAATCTTCGCCCGCCAAAAAGGAATATACCTTATCATTGAATGTTATACTCAACTGATTCCCACGTTTACTCTCCAACGCTTGTATTTCCAAATAGTGAAAATGACAATCGATCTAAAATTTTCGTACTTATATATTTGCATTAGATTTCAAAGATAAATGTCTTACTCTCGTTGGTACCTTCGCTGTGAGTAGTAATATCCGACAAGGAGAAAAGACCTATAAGCAGATACAGCAATGCATTACATTATACGGAATATGAAGAACAAAGCGCCACATTCACATAGATTTATATTAGAAACTTCAAACAGAAAATATTTGGTTTGTTTCTCACCGGCACAAAAACAACA
This sequence comes from Popillia japonica, assembly GCA_004785975.1. Taxonomy (NCBI): domain Eukaryota; kingdom Metazoa; phylum Arthropoda; class Insecta; order Coleoptera; family Scarabaeidae; genus Popillia; species Popillia japonica. The sequence continues at coordinate 12,379 of SMLS01063011.1, read as the reverse complement.
TTTTTCGGTTTTGTTTATTTGTTCTCGAAATAAAATTATTGTATTGGTTTTTGTGACCGGGAAGAATGATAAATTTCCATTATACATCTGAAAAAATCCAAATAGTTAAATGGGGATATATGAACTATTTGAGAGAAAAGAAAGACAGTTTCAATACACGTTGTTGTTATATGTATGAAAACTGTGATTTCTTTTTTTCCTTGCACATATGGAACGTCGAGATCTCACTGTAGCTTTTCCATTTTGGCCAAAATATGAATTTTACTCGAAATGTAATTACTGCTTGATACAAATAAACTATAGGGGAGTAAAACTGATACAGAACTATACAAAAGTATTCAAGCAAATAGAAAGCCCAAATTGTATCTTTAATGAAACAACCTGTATACCGCTGACTTACACAATTACCTACGTTTCTCATAAACCCCTTGTAAACTTTTGTTTATAATCTTGTATTAGTACGGGAGCTAGCAACGTTTAAAAAACAAGAATTTCAGGTCAGCTGATTTTTTGATATGTTGTCCTGATTGCTCCTTCGGTTAGAGTCTGAGCCGTCTGGCTGGCGGTAGCGGTTGCTTATATTAGTGCGCAGACTACCTGTACAGGTAATAATCCTAGATTTTAAAAGAATGTTAAGAAGTGTAATTTTTAATTTTGTCACTTTGGATAGGTTTGCCTGACAAAAAATTTTTTATTGCCAGACATTTTTATCATTGCTAATTACATGCCAGACGCGAATTTTCTTTTTTTTTAAATAAAAAATTCAAAGTATTTTATCATGTCTGGCATTTAAATATCTTATTTTCGGATAAATAAATCTAAATTTAATTTGCCAGACGTTAATTCAGTTGTTTAACTTTAAATAAACACGATAAAGTGTGGCAGTATGATGCTAGTATCAGAGAGAGACAGATGCAGAATCTATTGCCGAGAATGAGACAGAAAACAATCACACATCGAGAAAGTTGTTTTAACATTTCCACTCACTCCAATGCAAAATGTCAAAAACGTTGCTAGCTCCTATACTATACAGGTACCGGCGGGCTCCTATTGTCACCCGACATTGCACGAACAAGCGCGGCAAGTAATTGGGAGATAGGCGCGTAGATGTGCGGCTGTTCCTTTATCAGCCACTTCATCATCATATGCATCTTGAACGGATATTTAACGTTTGCAAGTATGATAAATAATGTGTTGTAGTTAGTTACAGTTAGTTATAGTGAATAGATACTGCAGACTGCTCACTGTATATCGCGACAGTCACCTAGTAACTTCACGAGCTCGTGCAATATCGGAAATCGGGTGACCATAGAAGTCTGCCGGAACCGGTATATCTAATCTATGTAAAATGGAATATATAACCCAATTTCTTTACCTTCTTTATAATTCTATGACTTATTATTATAAATATGATTTAAATAATTTTTATATTACCCGCCAACATATCCACACAAACTTTTAAGAGTATTAGAGAAAAGCACCTTTTTTTAATCATGTGAAGTTGAGGCCTATTTATGGCAAATCGTAACATTTAAAACAAGATATGAAACCACTGATATAAACTGTTGAATTACTCTAGCAAAAATTGATTGTGTTTAAAATGACAAGAAAAGTAAACGATTATTAAATCGTAATCTCAATCCAAAAATTTAGCAAGTCACTAACAGAAAGTAGAAAACAAGATATTCTTTTTGCTTTCATTTATGTACATCATTTTGCTAAGAGTTAGGTCTAATTACAATTCCATGACTTAGGATTGAATTACGTCTGAATGCATTTCAAAATAATACGCATTCCACCTACTTCAATTTCGTACCTTTTTTTTTAGTTTTGTCGTAACTAAACTCACTTTACAAAATTATTCATTACTCATGAAAATCTGTTAATATTAATGGTCATTCTGCAATTGGAAACGCCCAACGCCAAAATTTCAATTCAATTGTCTGCAGCAATACTTTTACTAGATTCCCATTTCTCAATGTGTTTGTGATTAGTATTAATTTTTCTTATAATTTAGAACCCAAAAATGTTGCTATTATGAATCTTTTTATTTCTTTCTCTACTTTTAGTTTATAGGTACTCTTTATTAATAATACTCATCAGAAAATAAGACTTGAAATAAAGAAATACATACAATATGAATAACTGTATTTGTTATACAACTTATCATACATCATCTACGATAAAATTAAATTGAGAAAATATATTACACCATATATTACTAATTAATCTATTCATTTAAAATACATACTAGATTACATTTATAAACCTATGAATCTGTATGTAATTTACTAACGTCCTCATATTGCACACACTTCAGTTTCCTCCCTTGCAGTAAACCTGATGCAATTTCTACATCTACACTAAAATTAAGTTCATCCAATGATAGTAAAGTTGCTATTTCACCTCGATATGCTCCATTAACAATCTTCACTGGTCGTCCAATAGCAGGAATAACTGTTTCTAAATGATCTTGATCTAATTTTAATTTCTTTCCAGAATCTAATAGTCTTACAATTGCAGTATATTTGCCCTTTACTTCCACAATAACTCCCTTCTGCTTATAATAATCATCTCCAAGTGATTTCGTCACCACTTTTACTACAATTCCTTCAGTTATCCAAAAGTCTTTTCTATTTGATTTTTCTTTCAGGCTTTCCTCTTTATGCATAATTTCATCTAAAGCAGATCTTTTTCTAGTTTCCTCAGTTTTAGTTGATTTAAATGATTTAATAGACCTAGTATCAGACATCTCATCATTTACTTTAACCAATTTAGAGATCGGAACAGGTACAGGTCTACATTTCATTTTTGCATCCAACTTTATATCTAGGCATAACTTTTCTTCTTCAGTTTCTCGTTTTAATTCTGTGAAAACTGGATTTTCCTGTGGTTTTTGATTATTTTCCTGACCATATTTGACTTGCTTCTCTATAAATTCTAAGGTTTTTTCTTCATCATCTTTATCCATTTTAAGTTTTTTATTTTTACGTTCTTCTTTGGCTATAGTTTCTGGATCACGGTCTATGTAAGTAATGTACCATCCTTTTTCAGTTTCATCAATTATACATTTACCAGTTCTTCCTAACCATTTCACAAAACCACCAAGGGTAACCCACCTTGTTGCATTCATATGTAGATGATTACGATCCGATATATATTCCTGATACACACGGTTAGCCGCTACACGTTTTGTCCCAAATTGTCTACGCAAAATATCTAAATAACCTTTTGCAAATTCATATGAAAATTCATCTATATATTTTTTAGCATTATCAGCAAATAGCAGTAGTTGCCTCTGGTGAGATTCTGACATTGTATGGCACTTGAATCCATTCTCATCTCTGCACTGCTTTTGGCACATCTGGCAATACCACCGCAACTTTTGAAGACCTTTAGCCTTCATTTTATTGGAAATATATTTAGGGGTTCCTACCTCAGCTCTAGGCATTTTGGTTAATTTTTTTATAAAAAATGTTTGAAAAAACTAACAAATTCAGTAAATGTAACAATAGGCGTTCAATAATTCTTATTAATTTACAGACTATGGGTTGCACTTACAAATCTGCTGTCAAATAATCTGACAGCACAATCAACTGAAGTTAGCCACAGATTTATAATATAGCAGGAAATGACTAATACAGGAAATATTTTCAATTATAACAGAATATTTTCAAACTAAAAAGTAAGAAATAATTATGATAAAAAAATAGATAAAGATGTTTATATTAAAGATAAGGATATCAAGTATATACCCTGATTATTATGTACAATATTAAATCATTTCTTTGTCAATACAGAAATATAAGTCATGAATTGAAAAAAATTAAATTTTTATTTTGCTTGATATATTAGCTATATTAGAATTCACAGAACAGATTTATATTCATTTAGTCCATGTTTCCTCATTTTGACAACCTATGACTAAACGAGAAAACCAATTTACATAATAAATCAATTGTTATACATTCAACACATGTACATTACATGAAATGAATTTAATGTGTGACATACTCTAAATCTTTATAATTGCAAATGACATATCTAAAACTTACCAGAACCCTATTTTCTGTTTTATCACCTTTCGTTTCCAATTTAACAACATTTTTAAACAATATTTTTACTTGTTTACCCAGTAAGTTTTTGATGCTCTCTGAAATTAATACATATAATTAGAATCAAATACATACCATACATATAAGTAATGAAAACTTGACAATAAAACTATTGTCATGAGAGTATAAAGCAATTTTACACCTGGAGGAAAAATTAGTGTTAATGCAATTATAATACAGTCATTGTTGACACTCCCCTTTCCATGTAAACATTGTTTATATCATTTATTAACTATAACATTTGTGGTATATAACGCCGGTTTACTTACCATTTAGATCTTTAGTAAGTTGTGATCTGGTAGACATACTTCAAACATAAAATTACACATACGTTATGTTAAAATTAATACGATATCATTGTCTTTATTTATATTTAATTAATACAAAAAATTAACAATTTAGCTGTCACTCTTGATACTGTCATTTTCAGTATATTGCTATTGGTAATTTTTAGAAATTGGTTATTGTCACTGTTTCAGTTGGTGCAATTGATTTTGGTAGAAATTGGGGATTGGAAGTGGAAACGCAACTAATTTCAAACAAGTCGTTAACATATAAATAAAAATGGAGATAAATTTAATGTTCTTTTTAGTTATATAGCTAATATAAATCAACGAAAACCGAAGTTATCGAAAAGCCGATAGTGATGTCTCTAGTTTGCCTTTGTGCTACTGTGCGATATAATATTAAATGTATGTATTTATTTTTTCTTTTTTTGTAGAATACGTGACTTTTTGAATGCATAACCTAGAATTTAATAATTACTAACATTTACATAAGTGCTACGCAAATTAGTTTTTAAACAATATAACTAACAGCTCTGTAATAGATATCGATAGCACATTTACTGTAGATTTGTCATTAAAAGTAGATAATTTGATATTTAATAATAAATTAACAAACCCTATTCAGGAATATGATCAAGGTATTATTTTCCAGAAATTGGAAATTGCCAGTACATATTAAGAACTGAAAAATGCTTGAGGAGCTTAAACAGGCATTTGTAGAGCACAATGAAAAAGCAATTTTAAATTTTATTCAAAATGAACAGTATGTAGATATACTTAAAGCAAATCCATGGGAAATAATACCACATTTTGTACAGAATCTGAACAAAAAAACAGCACATGAATATCCTAATTTCTATAGATGTATCATATCGACACTGAATACCATTCCTGAAAGTGTAGACCCAGATGATATAGTACTAATAGTTATCAAGGAAATTCAAGATGTCAGTGAGGACACTACATTCTTATTGTTATTGAAATTGTTAGAGGAAGCACTTATAAAATTGTTGCCAAAAAATAAAATAAATTATCTGGCATGGTCATTGAATGCTGTACAGACATACCTGAAAGAATTACCGGCCCCTGAAAATTATAACTTGCAAGAGAAAGAGAAATTATTAATGGATGCTGATCTTACTGTAGATAGAATATCAAAGTTATATTATGACATGATTCCATTTTATGATATGATTACATCTATTATTAAAACTAATAATGATGTAGATCACAAGATCTTACTCTTAAAAAGTCTACTGCAACTATTTGGTCATCCACTACTCTATTTAGATATGGACATAAGTGATAAGCCTAAAAGTAAAGCACGGCTAGTATCTGAGAACTTAATTATCAAAGTAATTGAAATTCAGCCAGATACCTACAAATTTTTAGATGAAGAATTCTGCACTGATCATGAAGATATCAAGATAACACCAATTTCTTTAAGTGTGTTTTACTATTTACACTTTGCAGAATATGTTGGTTTAGCGAATTCGCCCAAGGTTTACAATCCTATTTTTATTTTTCAAAATACTTTACCATTTGTTGTGAACCTTCTTACTATGGACCACCAATTTGTGCTTGAAAAAGGACTTAAACTTATGTTTGCTTTATTACAAACAACTTCCAACTTACCATATCAATTATTAGATTCAGATATTCATAGCAAATTTTGCAAGAGTATGACTAATATTATAATCTATAACAGTATGGAATCTTATAGAAAGAATAGCTTGAAACTTTTCCATGATTATTTGTATAAATTTGATTATCGTGGAAGGTATTTGTTAATCTATAATATAACAAAATGTGTTGACAATATTTCGTTAACCTCATACATAATAACGCAATATAAGCAAATGCTTGTGGAACAATTTCAGAAAAGCGATAGTATGAATCCGTATTACCGAGGGTCAAAATTAGCAACACTGCTTTCCATGTTTTGTCACTTACAAAATGGTGTTGAAACTGATTTAGTAAAATCAGCAGATCAAATTGTTGCAACTCTCAACTTACTTAGATACTTAGTAATTCGCGATAAAACAAATCTAACTGATATATGGAATAATTTGAAACAGTTACAGAAATCATTTTTGGAACCACTGTGGGAAGCTCTAATATTATCTAAGGCACACTATAATTTGAAATTGAAAGAGCTAACAGATGAAAATGTGCATGGTAATAATGTAACAGGTGACGATAAAGTATCTGTTTCAATTGAAGGTAAACATTTGCCAGATTTAACACAATCAGAAAAACTAAGTGTTATAAATTTATCTGTTACTGCTTTTGATGTTATTGAAAGCTTGTTATCCAGATTGAATGAATGTATCGAATATGGTTATTCTGTAAGAAATGAAAAATAAAATTACTTGCCAAGAAATATTTTAAGCGTATTTTTTTTGTGGAAACCTACTTAAGTATCCTTAATGCTTATTAATAATGGAAAAGCTGACCTATTCGTCTGTGAATTGCTATGTTTAATCATAGCAATAAATTGCTGGTTTCGTTATAAGCAGCATCCCCGTCACCGATTTTGTAACCATCCCCATATAGTAAACTATTGGTCTTAATGTCTTAAATGGCATTGCGCAACGGATGGCCACTTTTTCCAAGTTCTTGCCAAATTTCGCACTATATGAGAATTTTGAATTTGACGAGATATCCATATCTAAAATTGGGCTGAATATTTGAAGATTGTGGTTGTTTACGAAGAAGATATCCGTTTTCTCGGAATGGTGTTATAAACAGCCTTTAGAAGATGCCAGCTCCAAATTAACTCGCTTTTAGGAAAAAATCAGGCATTGTCAAAACGAAAACATGTTTTCAAATCGTAAAATTTGTTATGACATCGTATTCGTGGCACACTGAATATGTCAAACAAATTCAGTTTTGATCATTTGAATTGCTGGAACAACCATCAAAACAAAATTGTCATTAAGTGGCAAAATACTAAATACACATTTTAAAGAAAAATCATTTTTTCAATTACACTTCCATTGCAATACGGACGTCTGTGTCAAACTTAGTATTACCTCTAAGAGAGCAGCTCGCTATATTTATATACAGTATATATCTATATATTTATTTTAAATAAATCAGAGAACAATGAAGGTAATTACAATACATACTTTCGTCTTTGCATTTTTCACAGATACTTACGCAGCTTTAACGATTTACCGTCACAATGCAACCCAAAATACATCAGAACCTACACAAACCAATGAAAAGTATGAAGATGATATAAAGAATAAAATATTAGAAGCTTCTTTATGTCATGTAAATAGTACAGGATGGTCCAAAGAATCTATAGCTGCCGGGGCTCAAGATGTGGGTTATCCTAGTATAACACACGGAATGTTTGCAAGGGGCGGCGGCGATTTAGTGCATTACTTTCAACAGACAGCAAACCAAAGACTAGTACAATACATGAAGGCCAAGGTTTCTAATTACTAACTACTTTTTCTTACATTTGTTTAATGAATACTATTTTAGGTAGAGGATCGTTCGAAAAACTACTCGCCAGGTGAATTCGTTGAAGAAGCTGTGAAACATCGTCTTGAAATGGTGATTCCTTATATTTCGCGATGGCCACAAGCCATCGCTTTAATGTCTTTGCCGCCCAATGTACAAAATACATTAGCTACACAATTAACGCTGGTAGACGATATATGCTATTACGCAGGAGATCGTTCAGTTGATGTAAGTTAGTGATTATATTTAGACAAATAAACAAACGTTTTGAACTAGCAAAAATAGCTGACAATGTATTCTTTCTTTTGAGATATTAAATTTGTGAACATACGTCGTCTTATCCTATTTGCAGTGAAATTTAAATTTGATTACTTTTACTAGCTGTTATGGTCCTCTAACCATTGTAAAAAATTGTAATCAATTTCTTAAAAAAAGATTACAAAAACTTCGAACTGTATATAAAGAAATATGTAAAGTTAGACACCTTTAGTTGGCTACTTAGGAAATCGCTAGTAAATACATCTCATGAGTAGGTAATAGCGTTAAAAATCGTAATGCCAGTAGATTGTTGAACAAACATAACATTGAAAAAAATGATAAAGTATGCTCCTGAGGTCACTCAGCACGTCATTTCACATTACGTTGGTCTTTGTCCGTGTGTGTTAAAATATTGGGTTATGACTATTCTCCACGGAATAGTACAAGAAGATGCGATTGCTAAGATCTAAGTCCACTAGATCTGTGGGACATTGTTAACATTTACAATTCCTTTTTGTTAAAGCGCATTTCTGTTTATTTGACCATCTTCAGGTTTTGCTCGACAACATGTAAAATCATTTCCACTTATTTTGATTCGAGACAAAATTAAAAATGTAGCCAATAATAGAAAAGAAAAAGTCTACGACAATTGAGCAACAAAACAGAAACACTTCACAATTACACAACTATTTATTGAAATGTAATCCCAAGGGCATTTTAAAGTCAAACAATGTTTTACCGAAACATGTCCACTCATATTAATGCTGTAATGTTTGCATTTCACGAAATTTATTTTTAGTACAATTTTGTGTTTGTTTGTCATTAATATAACAAACTTCCTTCATTTTAGTTCAGCTGGTATGCCCGAAGATTAGCGTTGGTAGCTATATATAAAGCTACTGAATTATACATGGTACAGGATAAATCGGTTGATTATCTAGAAAGCTGGAAGTTCTTAAACAATAGATTAACTGAAGCAATACAATTACAAAATGTACTGCTGCCCACACACACAGATAATAAATTTAGCACAGATACTTTGTTATCAACTTTTATAACGGTAGTTGATTTACATTTTCTGTCTGATAGTTACATTAAAATTTATATTTTTGTTTCAGGCGCGAAATATATTAGGAATGAATAATAGATGAAATTAATTCTATTAAAGAGTGGAATTATGTGTAAATATTCCTCAACCTCTCTGGAAAAAATGCTTCACAATTAGTATTATTGATATGCCTAATTCTAAGAAAATGTAATTTAAGAACACGATTTCAATAAAAATTTTTTACTTTGATAATGATTTTCTATCGTTTGAGACAGGCTCGGTGGCCGAAGGAGTAGTAGCAGTGATAGTCCGACAAGCAATAGAGCTTGGGAGCCACTGTAGTTGCACTCATGTCTTCAGTTTGAATTTATATTATATTTTAATTTATTATATTTATATATAATCTGTAAACAAGAGAGAAGACGACTAGGATAACAGATGAACTGTTGGGGTTATGGGACTTCTGGGAAAATGCCATGCGCTCCTGAATCTTTCAAATCCTCCACAATATACTGGGCATTATTTCCACAGATCATATGCGTCATTAGTTACAGATTCTGGACTTATAGCGTTTTTCTTTGGGAGAACTAGTTGTGCACTAGCACTCAAGGTCAAATGTAATGACGTAGACGCATCGTCACTCCTACGTAAAACTACTATTTTCCTATTGGAAAACGTACAAAATAGTGCTTGGTCGATAGGAACAGCCAACACTGACTCAGTGCATTTTAAAGAATATAGTAGTTTTACGTAGAAGCGACGATGCGTCTACGTCACTATATTTGACCTTGAGTGCTAATGCAGAACTAGTTCTCCCAATGCGCTCTAAGGCAATGCCAGAAAACTACATAAAAGATTCTAAAGAAAAGAAGATGCTCTGTAAAGTTGGAATTAATTTTAGGGACTGATGACTCGCGAAATGGACAAATCAATGATCAAAAACTTCTCCATTACGTCATCTGCTGGAACGAAATCTAAAAATTCGGAATATGTAATGAATGCCTACATTAAAAAAGAAACTAACTTGAATCTCTCAAAATAATAAATAAAATCTGTGGTTCATTTTATTTTCGTTAAATTTGAATGATGTAGTAATATTCCAAATTCAATCAAGGTTGCACAAATAGGAAACTAAAGTAGATACGTAAAATCAGGAGTATAGTCAGTATTGTCATACAGGAACAAGTAAAATATACATTCATGACAAAAGTCTATTGCAATGTCTCCTTTTTGTTCGGTTCTTTGAAAGAAAGAGTACAAGTGCACAGAACATTTGCTCATTCTTTTCTTAGATGTAAATTGATTTATTGATGATAGAATCATGAAAAAGGTAATGGAATCAAAACGTAAAAACTTTATAACATATAAGTATATTTATCACAATATAAATATATAGCATAGACTAACAGTCCTATAAAATATGTACAAAGTATATAAAAAAACAAATCCATTTATTGCCATGAACATAGTATTTTATAAAATGTTGAATATTGCATATATTATATACATACTTGTTATGTATTTATATTTATACATAGATTTTTAAGAATAATTTTGACTTGGCAAAAGATCAAAATATGAATATAAGTACTAGTACACTATTATGAAAATTAATTACAGATATTAGATCAGTAAATAATGGAGATAATGATAAATTCAACAACATTGTCTTTAAATGCAAAACAACAACAAACTCAATTCATATCACACAATACATTATTAGAAACAAATCACAGATATTGAATTAAAGTAATAATCAAAAATATCCTTCTTCTAAATAGCTCTTAATAGTGTCTGGCAATTTTAATTTGTCTATGTCATTTATATTTATATGTTGCCTGATTACAAATCTACACAGATGCCTCAAAGAACGAATACGCATAAATCTTGACAATGGTAATGTTAATCGTACGGGATATACTGGATCTGTTGGCGTCCTAGACCGTGAATAACAATAAACTGAGTTATGTGATATTTGCATTGTTCGATCAATTAATTCCACAATAGTAAGATATCCTCCTTGTTCACAGATTGAATATATACCACCCGAATATTCAATTCTAGTGTGCAGGGTTTTACCCCAGCTTCTAAATGATAAGCTAAATAGATGATTTTCAGAAGCTGAGTCACGTATTAAAAATGTGCCATCTGGTTGATTATTCAGTTTCTCTTCAGCTTCACGCCTTGTTATTGGACCCCAGTAATATCCACATTTTGTTAAATTGGAGAAGTCTTTACTAAAGCTGGCATTATTTAAGTATTCTTCCTGTAAATTGAAACAATAAAATCATATTATATATAATATAATTATAAACTTACATTTTCAATATTTGAGGAACTGTCAAAATCTAAAATATCAATATATGTATTTTTATTAAATATATCATCTGTATTTTGCAATGGAAGACCATTTTGCTGTGTTGTTGAGGTTTGTGCGACTATTGAAAAATTATTTGTAGTAGAGTACCTGTTCTTTTGCAAAAATTGCATATCACTCGTGTTACCATGATTATATGAGCAAGCAGTTAGAGAAATGTCATCTAAATTACTATCTAACCATTGACAATCATTTAAAAATAAATTTTGAGGATGTGTATCATTATCAGTCAATAATGTGCTTCTTTGTCGTGGAGGCACTAATGGTGGTGTAAAGGCAGGTAAAATTGTAAAATCTTTAGATTCCACATCAGATTCTTCTCCATCAAAAGCTGTGCGATTAGTTTTATTTTCACATGCAGTAACCTTTTGTTTACCTTTACAGATAGTAAATTTATTTTTCTTAAATTTATCTTTAATACTTCTAAATAAACGATGGGTCCTATTATGTGTAGAAATAGAACATTTTTCTTCCTCAGATAAATATTTATCGTCACTTTTTTCACTAGAATTAGATCCACTAACATTTGTAGAATTCCTATCTTTAGATTTTGTTTTTCGTATTGTAAAAAACATAAAATTTGAAAGTTTTACTTTATTGTTGTTTTCCATCTTGTAAATTAAAGCCTAAATAATATTCAGTCTTACACTAAATTACGTAAAATAATAAATTAGGTTTTATTTACGATTAAACTACTTTTCTGCTTTGACAGTAAAATGTCAGTTTGTTACTAAAGGCACCTAAAGGGGAGTTCATAGCTCTCCGTTTGTCCGTTTGCGTTTGTACGTTGACCAATCACAGCACGTTATTTTTATGTGCT
>SMLS01063010.1:0-30774 GCA_004785975.1 Popillia japonica | reverse complement strand
ACATATCTTTGAGCTTGCGTATTTTTTGCTTAATATTTACGTACCATGTACCATTTTCTAAAAAGGTAAACTGTGATATAAAAAATGTGGCAATACATCACAATTACCCCATCGGTGTTTTTACACAGGGTAAATGTGATATAAACAAAAATTAAGCTTTACACGTTATTCTAATGGATAATACATATAAATAGTTTAAAATGATACCGATGCAACTGCAATCGAATATAAAATGAAATGTTCTGACAATAAATGCAGCTATCACAGTCACCCAAACATGCATAGACGAAATTGAATTGGCAGGTTGAAGTGCACTCTTGTACGATTACGTGGACAACTAATGTGTGCGCGTAAAAATGCCCCGTTTTGTGGTACCACATTTAAGGTTGTACCCGCCGTGACGTCATATATACATCAACATTGTCGTTTTCTCTTTCTAGATATTTTTAGAGGGACGCTATCACATTAGCCCCGTTATCACATTTACCCCACTTCACCTTACATAAAAGTCATAAAAATACATATATTAATTTTAGTTTGTGTAATGTGTGTTTGATTGTAATTGCACTTGGAAGATCACTGCCAAAAATAGAGCCCGTACTTGCATCACAAAATAGTCTCCTTTATTTATCGATACATATATGTAGGTATAATATTGTTTAACTATTAACTACCCTGGGTTAATCAATTCCATAATCATGCGGCTGCATATTGTATTCATTACATTAACGCACTGCAAACAGTATGGTAGGTATTGATTTCCAAACCATTCTTCTCTCATACCTTTACTGCAACCGTAATTACCTAATGCTTCAAATACATAATATTAAAACAAGCGAAGTGGTCGGCCATGCAACGATTACTTCGATTTGTCTACCTAATCAATTATAGGTATTATCCAAGTGTCTGTAAAAACTACGAACATAATCAAACTGTACGAGTGTGTGTTGTAACTTGTGGGTTTTACGATTTGCTCCAAACCCGGGCATTTACTTGGATGACGACCAGGACAAGAACAAGAACGGGTATTAGCTCCACGTTTACTATACGCATTACTATTACGGTTGTAGACGCTTTTTATTTCGCTCCTGCTTCCATCTTTACTATCTTCGGCTAATCTAATAGGCGGTACGTAACGTAAGAGAGAAATAGGAAAAACTGTAATTCACATAGTGATGTATATATCTATTAGGGCAAAAAAAAACACGGACAAACTTACACACACACACAGGAAGCGGTTTCTCGATGAAAAATAAATGATGTCTGATATATGGCATTGTGGTATAAAATATTGAAACTGCTCGTACAATATATGCGTGCCGTTTCTCCGGCTTGCGTGAGATATAGTAGTTAAAAGAGCGGGACTGTGTGGGTAACTCTTCATGTTCTCAAAAAGGGGAGATAGGCTACAACACGTACATATAACGCGTATTATTGTAATACAATACAACTCGAACCTGACAATTGTACGGGTACGTATAACTTAAACCTTTTACAGTTAACCTACTACGTCTATATTGCCACAATTATTCAAAGATAAATTAGTAATAACTGCGTCACCGTTGACAATCTTCCACTTTTCTCTCTTTTATGGCGATCGTAAACAAGCTCTTAAGGTAACTATTACGTATAGGGATCTAATGTAATAACTTTCGAGATTGACGTGTAGGATATAAACATGAGGTAGATAGTTGCGTATTGAAAAAAATTAATGTTTCAATCGGCGGATTTACTTCATCTTACTAAATAAGGCAGGTATCAAGAGGATTAAGCCATAAGTGAAATTGAGGAAACTATATATCATCCATTCCATTAAATTAGGATAATGTGAATGAATTTACTAAGAGAGAATTTATTTTCAAGCATTATAAGATGTTTATTTCCTGATTCGAGCATAAAATGCAAGTTTGCATCTTTTTTTGAAAGGATCGCAAAGACCTTAAAGTGATGCCTTCATTCATAACATGGTTCTAAATGGAATAGGTTTAGTGTGTCAGGGTTTTGATGTGTTCTGACTAATTATTTGTCAGTATTACTGCTTGCCAGTTATAAGTTATAAATATGCTTAGTCATCTCAGTGCTAAGTGTGCAAAATTTATATATGGCTTTGAGATGGAGTCTTAGATGGCAGTGATTACCAAGAAGGCCTGTCAGTACCTTTCAATTTATCTAAGATCAAGTAGCTTTTTGTATCGATTTGGCGAGATGTTTAAATGTTGTTCCCCAAATTATCACAAAGTCACCTTCTCCTACATTATATACTTGTGAACTTAAATAAAAAGCGCAACTAGAGCATTTGTTTCGTAATTTTTTACCTAAATTTGTCAACTTGTTTCGACAAACTATTATTGATGCTTGCTATTGCTATGCTATTGCTTTTTTATTGCAAGAGCAGCCTCTCCTCACTCAATTAGAAATTCTCTGATTAAATAGTTACGTTTGAAACTAAGAGAAAGAACCATTTTATTTCTCTATCCAAACTTTCCAAATTTTCATTTCTGTTAGGTGTTAAATGTTGATGCATGTGAGATGGTTTTGCTGCTCTTAATCCCCACCATTACGCCAAATTAATGCTGATAACTATGGCAGGCAAAAAGTACTACATAATGCTACAACATCTCTAGTTTTGGATAACTTACAACACCTGGCATTGAGTGGATAGTGTCCACTATTTGTAGTGATGTTATCAGTGATTCTATCAGAGACACCAAAGATCCAAATCATTACTTGTTCAGGCATAACAAGGGGCATGTTCTCGACACCAGCGAAAAAAATTGAGGCCATTCTTGGGCTCTTCCGCTATAATAGTAATAATAATATATTAGCTCAACAGATCGCTCCAAACTAAAGACAAAAGATACAAATAATATAACTTCGCGACATTGGCACTATAGGAGAATTTAGTAAAGAGTTTAGGCGCGCTTAAGGTGTATAGAATGCGGGCATATAGCTCGAGGAGCAACGAGGAACAAGAAATTGAAGGCGAGATAAAAGATAAGGAGCATGAATATTGTTATTAACGAGATTATACACAAATTTGATTAGCTGCAATTGTCGTCTAACCTCTAATGAATTAATATCAAATTGGTGAAATAGAAGCTGATAGTCATACCCACCTTCCGGGTAAGAACCTTCCTGTTTGAAGTATAAATATTTTAAAAACTTTCTCCGCAGTATCTTTGTGGGACGAATAGAATGGATGCCAAATCAGAGAACCATACTCCTGTTTAGATCTAACGCATGCGAAGTAGAGAAGTTTAATTGTTTCAATATGAAACAAAGTAGAACTTCTAATTAAGAAGCCTAACATCTTCATAGCTGATGTTACGATGTCTTCTCGATGAGCAGAAAAGGTGAGGGAAATATCAAGATAAATCCTCAAATCTCTAAAAACTGTTTCTCGAACAAGTGCCATTAATGGTATAGTCAAATAGAGTAGGATTTTGTTTTCTGGTGTAGCTCATAATCCTACATTTCTTGACATTTAGTTGCAAACTTTTGGCGGTGCACCGCTCAGTTAGCCGATTGACTTGACCTTGTAGAAAATAACAATCGTTAATGCAATTCACTGTGGTAAAGATCTTGAGATCATCTGCGAACATACATTTATAAGGACTAATGCACTCCATCGAATCATTAATAAATAAAATGAACAAGAGTGGTTTAAGATTAGAGCCTTGTGGAACTCCTGGACCACTAAAGCCAATTATCTTAATTTTTTGTAGTAGTAAATTGTGTTCAATTCTATCGAAATTGAAATATCTGTATAGATAGTATCTATTCGACTACAAGAATCTAATTGATCAAGTGTATATTGAGTGAAATGAGCCCAATTAGTAACTGTAAATCGTTTTTCCATGAATCCGTGCTGGTCTGGAGAATAGATATTGGCCTGTACTCCCGGACATCGCCCGGAGATTCTCCTTTGAGAACTATACTCATATATATAGTATAGTAACGCTATAGTTAGCGCTATGGTCAGAAGCCACGATAATGGAAAATTTAGTAAATACATGGCGAATACAAGTAATGGGGTTCAAACAACGCAGCCGTTGGAATGGATACCCAGCCTCTCAAAACAATCAAACCACTGAAGGAGAACGAAATAGTTGCATTGTTAACATGGTTTCGGATGAGCGACCATTAACAGATTCTGAACTGATGGAAGTTTGAACAATACAAATTAATGCTTGAGAGTAATTGCAGATTAAAAAAAATCTTCCCTGCTTTTGAGTCGATCAATTACATGAACAGTGGCTAAACAATTGCTATCAATCAGATGACTGACTTTATTATTCAGATGAAGCCTGGTGTAGCCACTCTTGATCCAGTGTAGTTGCTAGATATAGTTACAAGTTCAGCCACTGCACTTCCATTAGCTGGAAGATGCAAAGTAGATATTCTTCCCGGAGAGTTTGCAGAGATACACACCCTCAAACTTCGTTCGGGAATTCGCCGCTGACTTTTGGATACTTGGAAATCACACTTAACCTTTAACTAGTGGCGCCGGTGTAAAAAGTACACCAAAAATACAAAACGTGTTGCAACTTGTTTTTACAGCTCTCTCCACACTAGCCACTTTATGTATCCTTGGTTTAACATATTTGTAACAGATGTCTATCAGCTTCTATGCAAGTGTCCATTAGGTAGCTAGGTTATTACAGTTTTTGTCTGTGGTGTATAAAATACACCAAGGCAATAATTATGTAAGTATCTATTGAATGTTTTATTTTTCAATTTTTTTAATGGATTATAATGCTACAAAAGGGGGAGTAGGTACAGTAGATAAAATGTGTAGTACATACTCTATAAACCGAAGAACTAGAAGGTGGCCTTTGGTAATATTTTTTCAATCACTGAATATAGCAGGAATCAATAGCCAGATTTTGTATAACGCAAGAAATATTACTTCTGCACAAGAACACAGACGAATTTTTCTGAGAAACTTAGCTATGTCTTTGATGAATGATGAATAATGATTTTATTGTGATTTAGTTGTTTGGTGTTCAATTATATGTGTGGTGTATAAAATACACCGCGCCAGTAGTTATGGTAAAATAAAGGGCGCCAGTAGTTAAAGGTTAAAGGAGAAAGCTCTCCATACATGAGCGCCCAATTCTAGCTCCAGAATATACATATGTATACATGGATTAAATACCTAGTAGTTTCTTGGACAATAAACGTCGATAAACTCATGAATGCTTTTTAGTCTCGCAGTGGAAGCTTTCAAGAAACATTGGGTCTGAGACCTGTAATAGTGAACTAGCTGTGTACAAATCATTCAAAATTCTATTTCTATTCTGATTTCGTATTTGGGCGGCACAGAAACTCTACAAAAAAATTCGGTGCAATTTTAAGAGAAAGAGCCAGCCAACTTTCTACTTCTCTGGGATATGGAGAGACTGAATGCACAATGAGTTGGATAAACCGATTCAAGAAAAGGCCTGGAATAAATTGTGGTAGGATTGTAGAAGAAAGTCAATCCGTAAATCAAACAGTAGTCGAAAACTGGTTAATAAACACTTGACCTTTACTGAAAGCTGGATACACAGACGCTGTCAGTTTCAACGTAGACGAGACTGCCCTTTATTATAAACTGATGCAAAATAAAACTCTCAAATTTAAAAATGGGACTTGTTCCGGAGGAAAGTTGTCAAAAGAACGTGCGACGGTCTTGGTCTACGCTAATGCTGATGGAGCAGAAAAAAGAAAAATGTCCATAACTGGTAAAGCTCAAAAACCCCGTTGCTTTAAAGACATCAAGAATTTACCAGCAAGATACCATGCAAATAAGAATGCTTGGATGACATCGAAAATGTTCATGAAAGAACTTAGAGACTGCGATATGGAACTTGTCCGAAAAAAAAAGAAAACTATTAGTGGTGGTACACAATTGTGCAGCTCATCCTATTCCCATTTAAAAAACATCAATTTAGTCTTTTTATCGCCAAACACAACATCAAAGCTGCAAGCTATGGATCAAGGTGTCATAAATTCCTTAAAATTCCATTTTCGCAAATCTCTGGTACTTCACTTAATTCATGGAATTGAGCAAAATATTCAGTCGTCTATTAGTCACCTAGGACACATTCTCGAGGGCACTTTTGCTCTTCTATCAAATCGTGTATTTAAAATTTTTATACGATGTTTCGTTTTCTTTGGATCGTCATCAACTTTGTTATTCCTTATGGGAGCCATATTGGATTTTGACACAGCTAGAAAGATTTTCTACAACCGCAGGCATAATAATAACTCATTGCCAGCCGATGGCTCCTGTAATTGGTACAAACTGTTGGGAATGTGAAGGCATGAATTATTGTTATTATGGTAGAATGTTTGATCGAAATACATCAGGGTAAAATTTCCAATATTTGTAGTCGCTACTGCTCTATTTTAGTTCGATGACTAAAAAATACAAAACATATCTTGTTTCTCGTTGCCTCTCTTCGCACGCCATTTTTCCGTTGCTAATGCAAGTTCAGTTCAAAATTCCATTGCTACCTTATTTAACATCAATTTTCATTTTTGCGATACTCAATTTTAAGCGATTTATCCAAATTTCATAGCTACCTACCCTATTTAATATCAAATTAGATTCTTTGTCAATTTACACACAATATCAAATTTTGTTTTCAACATACGACACATGGTTGAAATCAGAAAAAGAAAATCTTTCTAGCTGTGTCAAAATCCAATATGGCTCGTATAAGAAATAACAAAGTTGATGATGATCCAAAGAAAACGAAACGCCGTATAAAAATTTTAAATACACCATTAAATAGAGGAGCAAAAGTGCCCTTGAGAATGTGTCTTTACTTTTCCTCTGTAAGATCTAATAAAAGTGCTATAAGCAAAATAAGAAAATGAGATTTTTCATTTTTTTTTTCAAATAACTCGAACGTCATTTGTTCTAAGTCTACTTTCTTTTCGGGATCATAATAACCACAAAAATTAGCAACTATGCCAAATTTAAACCTACCGTCTATCTTCAATAATAAGCGAGATCGCAATGGTGAGGATCAAAAATGAATCAGCCTGTATATGTACATACATACATACGTACTCCTAATAAATGACAATACAACAAATATTTGAAACAGGTATGTATGTGAATGAGATGAAATAGTAGTGATAAATTTTTCAAACAAATTTAAAAACCCGTTATAACGATATTCGCTTATAACGAGCGGTTTTAAAATTTCTTTGAGTTCTTGTTATAAGCGCGGTTTCTACTGTATTTTTTTAGTGTGATGATCTGGATTAGCAGCTATAATTAGAACAGTCTAATTTTCTTCCCCGTTTTTCAAATATAACTTCATGTAACGCCTGCCCAGATTTTTTGCCAGTCAGAAATAACTGTATATATACCTTCTGTATTGAAAATGCTGTTAATGCATCGTAAAATGATTGGCATATAATCTACGTATATAGCCAAAATATTATTAACAGCCAGCTCTGATTGAATATTACGGCACAAAGCGACAAATAAGTGTTAACTAAACGACCGCGTCGAATTCATGTCCCGCGTAAAATAGCATTTATATTGTAAAACCGATCTTCAGCGTTGGTAAATGTTTGCACTGTGTTATTTATTTATAACCCGGAGCAAGGGAAATAAATATGAAATCCTCATGTAAACAGATACTGAGTTAATGGAAACATCAATTTGTAATTAATCCCCAAATATTTTAATCAACGAAGACCTTTGAAGCGTTTAGTTGATATTTGCGCAGCGTTGGGGAATAGTAAGTGCAAACAATGAAGTTTCAGTCCATTGATCTTCACAGTACTAAGTGCAGCGTTAAAATTATAATTCCTCTATAGTCATCTCTTTTTCCAGCTAGCATCTAATATGAACCACCTGTAATGATCCACTTCTCATGCGCATGCAGAGCTAATTACGGCCAACCAACAAATATTTTTCTTCGTTTCCTACCTGTCATTTTATAAACGGCCGTGTGAATACGCTAACAAACTCGTGTAGACGTGCACTAGATGCAGCGATGCTTTTACCTATGATGTATGGATAAAAAAAAATTCCGCATGTTATATAGTATTCTATAACGAAACCCTATGTGATAAATACTGTAAGGTAATCTACATTTATTAATACATTTTTCAAACCGTATAATGAGACGTAAAATTTATACGTTACAGTCACGTATTAAGGCATTTTGTCAAAGAAAAGTGACCTAATCAGGTAAAATAATAGGGCCCGTCATGTACGCTGTATGTGTAAAAGGAAGTATGATATATTCTTTTCATTTCTCATTTCGACTACGGTAACGCTTGCATCTTACAGGAACGCACAATTAATATTAATTTACCAGCATGTTTCTAGTGGATAGCGATATGGAAAATCTATTTCTAAGTTGGTAAAAACTGTGTTTGAGGTATGCGCATATGGTGCGTTAGCAGACACGTATTAAGCACGCTTAGCAATCGCGTAACCAAGTATTAGTTAATGAGATTTTTTTGGCAATTTATTATCTAAACGTGGATTTCATGTCTTTACTAATTATATACTGTTATGTGCATTATTTATTGTCCTTAATGAGAATTTATTCCTGCGTGAGTACTTTTGTAAACACTGTTTTAACTGAATCATTAAAGAAAAGTTCTTTTATCAGCTTCTACAATGCAAGGCACGCATTGTAGGGGTGATACACGCACAGTTTTTGCTTGTCGGAAACGTGCATGACTCATATTTCTATTTAATCGCCTTCTGTGTGAGATAAAGGGTAGTTTAAGTTGCAAATAACGAGAGCGAATGATAATTTATCTAAAATAGTATCGAAATGTATCGTGTACAAGATACAATAATGAATAATAAGTATAAGCTATCAATCTTTAAAAAACACTGGCTTTTATATATCGCATGTCCGCAAATGTTTGAAGCTGACGTTTGTCAAAATGTATGCAATATCTGTGCAAAGTTTACCACCCTGAGAATGTCAGTTGGTTTATTCCTTTATAGCCATAGTCGCACGTCTATATTTTCGTTAAGTGTAGCTTTTCTGTTCAATTTTCATTTCCGTATTAGTTTTTCCTTGTATTGACAATCAGTTATTTTCATAATTACCAAAATGAGTTCATAATATTCGTGTAAGTGACATTTGATATTACATGATTACATTACAGTCAGGTTATGTTTGCGTTTCAGATTGTATTGAAGATATTGCCATGGTTTTTACGGCCGAGAAAAACGCTTTCATTTTAATGGCCCATTTTCGGAGTGTCACATACAATCCTGATCCAGTTTAATGAAGCGTTTTCCGGTGCAAATATTCGAGATGATGTTTTTGTTCAACATAAAAGAAGAGTTCTGGATCGCTTTGAAACAAAGAATTGTATTTGTACGGGAAAATCAACAGGAAGATCTTCTTACTCAAGCGGTTGTTGATGATATTCAGCAACTTATCTAAGATAGTCTAAAAAAGTCATTGCGAAAGTTATCAGCACAGACAGGTAATAATAAAAAAATGAACTTTAAAATTGGTTTAATTTCGTTCTTTCTAGGATTATGCGAAACACTTGCTCAAAAGCTGTAAAGAAGAGTCTCCATATGCATCCGTATAAGATTTTCGGAATCCATCGATTATATCCCCTTGATTTTAAATCCAGAAGAACTTATTGTAATTGGTTTAATGAAAACACAAACAATAATGAAGTATTAGATCTAACCTTTTTTACAGATGAAGCTTATCTGGTTATGTAAATTCTCAAAATTATAGAACATGCGCAACAGAAAACCCATACCTTTTTATCGAAAATCACTTACACCCTTTAAAAGTTGGCATTTGGGTAGCAATATCACGTTGTAGAATAATGGGACCGATATTTTTCAATGATACTATCAATGCTGCACGTTATAGATATATACTACAAGAATTTGTGTACCAACTCGAGTTGGAAAGAGGATTTTTTCAGCAAAATAATGCTCCAGCCCATACTGCAAAAGGGACATTGATATTTTTAAAAGAATTTTATGATGATCGTCTTATTAGCCAAGATAGATAGCCACCAAGGTCACCAGGCTTGACCCCTAGATATTATTTTATGTTCGGAAAGAATAAAGATAATATTTATAAAAATAGGTTACATAATTTAGATGAATTAATGCAAGCAATTGAAAACGAGATTCAAACGATTACACAAGAACAACTTCAAAATGTTTTCGAAAATATGAAACAAATTTATGTCTGCACCAGCATGGTCACTATTTCCAACATTTCTTGCAATTGTAATATTAACTAATAATAAATGTTTGTATTTTTGTCATTGGAATGGTTTGAAAAATATAATTTTTTATAATTATTTTCTTAACTAATTTTAATTAGCAATAAACGTTTCCAAAAGGAAGCATTACTGTGTTTGATTGATGTATTTAATGAGAACTAAGAATATTTTTTAATTGGTTTTGGCAATTATAAATGTTGTGACAGTTTCAGTTTTATCGATTTAAAAAGCTGTAAAACTAAAATGTTATTTGTCTGAAAATTATTAAACTACGAAATATGCTTCTGTAACTACTTCAGCAGATTCGTACAAGTTTTTATTTTTATTTGAAAGATGTTGTATTTGTTACTTCCAATAATACACTTAAACATTCTCTCCTTCCATAGTTTGAAAGCGCTCAACCAGCTGTCCAGCAGGGATACTATCAAACAAACACTTAACGGCGATGTCAATCTCTTCCTCTGACTGGACAGCTGGCAACTATCTTCTGATCTTATAATTTAATTGTGGCCACCAAACTCGTACTTCTAAAAAAACGGCCTACATCACTTTTTTCATTACTCGATGTTTTTCCCACCATCCTAGAGGTTTCCTCATTTTCATGTGGCCAGACTCACCCTTTTTGCCAAATGGTAACATTAAAAAACGGTATGTACTTACGCTTCATCTAAAGCTTGTTGGCAAATTCTAACACCTTCTGCTTTTTGTAAGTCTATCTGATGATGATCGGGTTATAAACCAAGTTGCAACCTTTTTCAAATGTAAATGATCGTGCAATATTTATCTCACCTGTGAGGATCCAATCTTCAGATTGACTCTATCATTGCATAGGTAATGCCGTTTTCCTCTTCCACTATCTTCTTCACCGCAGCAATGTATTCGAGGTTAACAGCAGTTAAAGGAGAACCAGCTCCTTTTCTGTGTACCACCGACTTTCAACCTCGTTCAAATTCTTTCTGCCATATATAAACAGTAACTAATGATTGTGCGAAATCCCCAATTGCACGAGTAACAAGATTTTTCAATTCTCAATAATTGTAGCTTAGCATATTTTATCAAGATTTAGCAATTTCACAAAATGAACCTATTAAATCCGTTTTGTTTTAAAGGAGTTATCAAAGTTTTACACTTTCACAGCAGATGACAAGTTTCCAGCAGCTGCCAAACTGTGACAAATGGCAAATCTTATTGGATTGAGCTAACTATTGGCTGGTAAAAGCAGTGCAGGCGAAGGGTGGTAGATGGTTAGTGATTGAGATACTGCATGATAGCGTGGCTGTTGGTACAGAGTAGGGACAAGTACCTTTATCTAATATTGTCAACTCCAAAATATGTTAAATTAATTAAGTCCTCATTATTTTTCGTATTGTTAGAAAACTGGAAAGATACTTTCCACTCTTCCACAACTAAGAGATACAATAGAATCAACGAAATATGTATTCTATAATTGATACTATTATTTTATTAGTTTGATCATATTCTGAAGAATTCCTTGAGAGTTCTTGTTGTTTTAACTGAAACACAGTCAAAATATCTATTAACGATTGATAACTTGAAAAACAGAAATATTGGTCTAATTTGGCAATTGTAGTGGATAAAACTTAGAGTTACGAAATTGGAAAATCTGCATTATTTAAAATTTGGCGTAATGCACCTATCCAGGAAGGTGCGAAATCTGTCATTTCTTACTGTTTTAACTGCTATTAGTAACACAAGCAAATCGTGAAACAATAGTTTTGAGATTTGATAATTAGAACTGTCAAAACGTAGAAAAAATAGTCATTTTCTACAGTGGCAAATCTGCAGACGTAATTATGAAAACTGGCTAACAACAAAAGGAGTTACTTTCCTACTGTTATGACGGTTGCCACAGTTAACACAAATCTGAGAACTTTCAAACTGCAACGATAGTTATGATCATGGTTGTAACTATAAGAAATGTAATTTTCATTCATTTAACTAAGAAACTGTCAAAACATATCTAAAACTAATAGAATTATAAAATTAATAATTTTCTGAATTCAAATTATTACTGTAGCCATAATAAAGTCTATTACAGCTGTCAAATTCTAAAATTAGTTTAGAATGTCATAGTTTGTACACCTGGTGAGGTTATGGTTGGTAGCTACCTTAGTAGTGAAAAAGTTTTTATTACATATATTAGTTTTTTATTATTGCTATTTATTATGACAACTAGAAATTACAAAATAGCTAATCTTCTTTTAGATTTGAAAATTGCAGCTGTCCAAATATTTTGCTGTCATTAAAAGGTAATGTCAAAAAAACTTTCTAAAAGCTGGTATAAACAGTAAAAAAATGCAGTTTCAATAATTTTTATCAATTTTATCACTATCGTATAACTATTTTTGTTCTATTTCGACATGTTTGACAGCTACATTTAAGTTCGCTCAAACTGCAATAATAGTTCGTTTTCACAATTTTATTGGGTGCAACTGTTAAGATATTGGTAACAATTATGGTAGTATTTTTTGAGATTTGATAATCATAGTTATCAATATCTCTGGGATCGTAAATTCAACAGCAACAATTGAAGTATCCTCACTTGAACTCGTGACAGTTTGTCAAATTAATGTCCAACTTTAAACAACTATTATTTTGTTACTATTCCCCTAGATCCACCCACACTAAAGCTTCATTTCATTTTTGAACAGGAAAGAAAACGAGAATTTTTATACAAAAAAAAATAATCCATTTATTATCCCATATATAACTAGACCAACGTAGTGGATAAGTCGCCTTTACTTTGCAATTATTGGTTAATCATTTGAGGAATCTAGAAGGACCACAATTTGTAAAATTCTTGTTTTTCCAGACTCGGAATATATGTTATTTAGCTTTCGTCTTCATTCAACCCAGCTCTAAAACTTATTCCAAATTTCTAAGTAATATACGCAGATACACATTACATGAAATGGAAACCCAATACCAACTTGACCTAAATTTTGTATCCATTTCCAAAAAAGAGTTAATTTAATGCGTTTATACTATTGTGAATATCTCCTAGCAGTTTGAATACCCAGCAATTAGTTTTAGCTTTAATTGAGGAAACACCATATCCTAGTAATACCGACATACACCAAAACGGCATCACTGCATGATAACGAGTTTTTGCAAGCTTAATACCCATGATGGAACAACATTTTAATTATTGCCCTTCACTCACAGCAGTTAATGCAGTTTTGCGGTAGTTGGGGGATGCCATTCTATTTTCATTCGGTCAAAACCAACTGTATAGAATAGGTGTGCAATGGCCTTTTTATTCCGCATTCCCCGAAAAGCACATACACTACATTACTAATGTAGGTACTTTTCAAAATGCTAGCACTCCAATTTCCATTAAAAAAAAATTTGGCGCAGTCGATAGGCACCAGGAAAATAATGAGTGCAGTGCAGCACAATCAATAACTACTGGCGAAACAATACGAACTCTGGCCTGAATTATGATAATGAAAAAAAAGCGCAAACAGAAATACAAACACACACATTCAAAAGGAACAGAAAAAAACAATCTCCAACGAGTCGTATTCACAAACATTGTTCATACACTTTCGTGTTGTAGATACATATATATATATATACAAAATCGAAAATTGTGTTCTCTCCATTGTAGTGTTTATTGCATTGTTTACTGTGCACACTGTTTCGAATTGAAATACGTAAAAGATAGGACGGGGAAAGGATACGGGTTTGTTGTTTTTATGCCCGAGCAGTGCAGGTATATTTGGGAATGTATAGTCGGCAACCGGAACGATTTTCGTACTGTGTTCGGAATAATCGGTGCACGGTTCGCTGGGTGACATTATATTACAGTCGTAATGAGCCATATTATTAAAACATAAATCGACTTAACGTGGACTTTGTTGTTTAGCATTTACGTTGAAGTAATTTACAGGTATGGCAAATTTGTTATAAATTGAGCTATTTGTAAGTTGCGTGAAACTTTAATGTAAACTAAAATTTTAGTTTGAAGTCAAATTTTTGTTTTGCAGTAGGTACTGCAACTGCACTCGCATTTGATGAAGGGTTATTACCTTGCTTTTATCGTTCTTCGCCTAAATAATTATTTTTATACCCCTACACACATAAAAATTTTACGGAGTTAAATTAAACGGTGTTGTAGCTTTTCTGACAAGAGTTAAATGCTCACTAATAATTTGTTAAATTAACATAAGAATACACTACTAGAATACAACACTTTTCGGAAATGTTTCTAACTACACCCCATGTAGTTAGAAATATCCAACTCCAAAAAATAGAAATGTAATATCCTTCGACGGTGTTACTCGTTGTTTAACTTCAGGCACGGATAATATCAACACCAAACCGAAAAGAATATGCTAACTTTCGGTGTTGATAAATAGTTTAGCAACAGCATTGTATTGTTTCTCCCGTCCGTAATGTTCATCCTTTGGAGATCGTGCTGCATCACCTTTTCAGCGGTTTGCTCTTCTATTTATCACTCACTTGCTTTCTGCTTACTATTATTTTCGGCATTCCATTCTTTTCCATTCTCTGTATATATGTTCCACCCATTTGATCCATTGTACTCTGCCTGATGTTGTTATCTTTGATTTGCTATACAAGTTTCCTAATTCTTTGTTGGTTCGTCTTTTCCATCCTTCCTCCTGACTTGACTCCTCCATATATTTCTCGGAACATTTTCCTCTCCCATTTCTCCAATTTTTCTCTTCTATTTACCTCAGAACGGATAGTGAGACTATTAAGATTTCCAATTCTGGCGAGATCAAAGTATGAATTCGTTGTCAGTATTCAAAAGCTTTTTAATATAAATTCTAAAGTGCTAAACGAAACAAGTAGAATTAATCAACAGTCTGGGCCAAATTAAATACAATTTTGGGTATTATCAAGGTTAACGGCAGAAAGGTATACATAAATATTTTCACTGAATCTTACAGTAGAAAGCAGCAGCATGCACTTAACAAGTATATATACCATTTCAGGACCGAGCCCTGCGAATTATCACGATGACAAAGATGAATCTGTACGCAATAAAATGTTAAGGCAAGAAAACTACAAACGATAAAAGAAATCAATAAACAACACCATCAAAGGCTTGTCGCAGCAGCAAAATTAGCTCGAACTCTCGGCTGTATGCAGACATCAGTGGCCTTTTGAAGTGCATACATCTAAAGGCAGCAATCTTCGAAGCAAGTTCTAAATTGCTTGCTATTAATGTTAGAGATTTAATCTTTTCTCGTACAAAAAAAAAGTAAATCACTGCGGACGCACTACAGAAATAATATGAGGGTGTTAAGGATGCAGGATACGATAAACATTATCAGAAATCTATTTTCCAACATCGATAATACACTTTTGGGTGTAGGAGTAGAATTTATAAAAGGAGTCCGTTCAGATCTCAGCAAACACAAATACACCATCGTCATACATATACGTACACGTCAAAACCACCCTCTATTACTTACCATCACCGGCGAGCTTATTTATGTTTATTTGTAAGGGTTCAGCTGTCGCTATGAAAGCTTAAGTTGCGATATAATACGAGCAAAGCACGTTATTTTTGAACGATACACAATGGTTTCTCTCGAGGGATGGTTTCCCATCATCCCCCTATCTTCCGCGGCACACGGAAAAGAGAAACACCAGTAACAAACATCATTTGCTATGAATATTAGTTTATCCGTTAGGGGAATTCAACAAAAAGAGTTTTATTATTTATTGAAACGCGCTAGTGAGCGCGCCGTGATTTGTGTGGGTATTATTCCGTTGTAGGTGTATGTATGTGCGCTATAGCGTGTGCGGTGGCTAACCCTCATGATACCTCCATGTATGAGCTGCGAATATGTACGATATTTGACAGTTGCTCGTTTCGTTAGGGTATACTTACGTTGTGATTGATATTTTTAGGGGATAAATTAAGCAAATATTAACGTGCTTGTTTCAGGACTATTTGTTATTCTATTATCTAGGCTTGCTACACATAAAATATACATCTGTGATTCTTTAGGTGATAACAATATAATTTCAAAGGCTCTCCGCTTCTATAATCCAGATAAATCTCGGTAATACCAAGCATCACTACTCTTAATTGATTTGGGACACGTGTTTCTACGACACATATGTACATATATATGTTCCAAATTAATTAAATATGGTAGTCCTTGTTGTTACATAAGTCTCTCGGAGCTTTAAGTGAAAATTAGTTAATTGAAATTAGTTTAAGTGAATCATACTCTGAATCATCCTCATTATTTATGAATCACACTATCAATTTCTTTTCTACAGTACAATGGAAAGCACTTAGTTGTACTACACAATATAGTATATTATGACACTAGTGCATAATCGAGCTTTTAATGCACGAGTAACGAGTTTAAAGCCACGACGCGAAGCGGAGTGGCTTTAACGTTACGAGTGCTTTAAAAGCTAATTATGCACTGTGCCATACGATATTTTTTAGTATAAATGCAACAATAATTTTAACTAGAAGAAATCAAATCAATAATTTCAATACATTTTGTCGAGTGAGATGTGTCTCTATATTATGTCATTTGACATTTCACTTAATTATTAAACATCATTGTTGTATTAATAATGTCGACAGAAATTCAAAAACTAGCTGCTGAAGCTGAATTAAGTTTAATACCTGCAAAGTCCAAATAATAATTCAAATCAATAATCGATAATTCCAATACATACGCTGTTGACTTTAGTGCTTTTAGTGTCTTTAGTGCCTACGATCATTTAACTGATTTTGCCATTTACAAACAGAATTTCTTTCTTTTTTGAAATTTCTGTAACTTTTGAAATTGCTGACGAGCTAGCCAGAGTAGCCAGTGAACGACTACACATGTATAGGTCCGGAACCGACGTGTGGGAGTTCTTATGGTAGCGTCAAGGCTTTCGTCAGAACACAGTCCGCTGCCAGACACCGGTCCCACTGGAGAGGACTCACTGGAATGAGACATTGTAGAATCCTGGGGGTTCATCCGTACCAGGATAGGTTCCGTAAAGCCTTCTCTATGAGCAGGCCCAGGTTAAGGAGGCTAACAGGCATCCTAGCTGGGCACTGCCCACTGAACAAACACCTGTTTCGCATGGGCTTAGCTAGCTCTCCTCGGTGTAGAAGCCGCGGAGACGCGGAGGAAACTCCCGCGCATCTCCTTTCCGACTGCCCTGCATGGGACATAGAAAGACGGAGCTACTTTGGGGTCGACAGATTCGACGAACCCAGACTAGAGAAATTAACTCTCGACCAGTTCGCACACTTTCTCTCACAGGTGCAACTGGGCTAGAGGGCTTAAACGATATGGGGGCACAATAGGCCTTTTTGGCCGAGTGGCCGCTCGGGGTCACCCGCCCACGGGAAAAAAACATTTGGAAACATAACCTCACAAGCAAATAAGTAAGCACGGCAACAATATGTTTTGAAAGAATTACAACAATATTGCTGCAACGACTATAAGTAGTGTGTTCTGTTGAACAGCAGACAACACATGCATTACAAGCAGTGTTAAGCTGAATGTGTAGTGCGGCTGCCGTTAAAAAAAAGTTAGTACTTTTGCGTTTTTTATTCCAAATGTAAGCACATTCTTTTTCCGTATTAAAAAAATTGTTCCTCCTCCTTTATTGAATTCGAAACATCAAGCCAGTTTAGTAATCATTACAGCAGTGACCTCACTGACAAGGAAAGGTTCCCAGGTGTTCCCAAATTCAGATCTTAATGAAACTTGGTAGGTAAGTAGAGTATGTTGAGACTTGAAAATAAAAAAAAATTGTTTGTGCTGAAATTCATTCTGAGAGGGTGAAACACCCCTCCGAAAATTCGCAGATTTCCAGTCTTCTTGATTTAATTCTTGAATGGAAATAGATAGAACAAAAATTTAAATGCAGAAGTTGTACCTATTCGAAAGGTCCTTCAGCACACGTGAATGCAGTATATACAGGGTGTTGCATTTAAGCGCAGTTAAACTGTATTTTGCACAACTCACCATCAGTATCTCAATTGTAAAAACAGTTGCCTGCTCTAGTAATCGCCTTCGAACAATAAACATGTTTATAATGCCATCATTGTGCTTATCCCTGTTTTCGTAATCAGTTTTTGATAAATCTTTGTTCGATGGGATAATTCACATGATAAACTCATCTGGATAATATTTGGCTGCTAATTTGCATATAAATTGTTATTGCTCGTATATGTAGCTTTAATTTTCCCATATGTTTTAATGTCTCGGTACCATCCAACAAAAGGACAATCTTTAGGAATGTTTGAAAAGACGTTACCTAAGTGGGCACATACACAACTTCAGAGAGAACCAAACAGCAGTAAAGTCCCAAAACAGCATCTATGAGTCGAAGTTAACCTAATACTGCCTGTTCCTCCTCAGAATTCTGGTCTAAAGAAACAGTTACACTGATGTGGATAATAATGAAAACTATAATAATAACAGTCCTTCATTTCATCTTATAGCCAAAATTACAAGTAGTAATTGATATTAAACATGAAATTGAAATATTGAAGTTCAAACTGTTCTGTATTCAGCACCTGGGCCGGTATTCTCTAACTCGAAAACGCTCAGCGTTTGTAAAGTGGTGTACGCTTGTGACGTCATTTGCTGCTCGTTTTTAAAATAAGGTATTCTGGAATTGCTGTGCGTTCGTTTTCAAAAAAACCTTCTTAAGCGCTTTCAACGCGGTTGCCTTCTGCTAGCTGTTTTGCTGTTCGAACATCAAACGCCTGCGCATATATAATGTATTTTGTGTGTAGTATGTGTATATTTGTATTCTACAAAAATTATATAATGAAAACAAATTGTTCCTGATTGCAGGGGACTTCAATATTGATACTTTAGTAGTTAGGCATAATAGTAAATATTTTCGAAATTTACTACAGATGTACGGATTGGAATTACTTATTCGCAACATGTCTAGATAATATCATCACATCAACATAAATGATGTAAAGACACATAATCCACTTTCTCACATATCCGATCATAATACAACACAAATTTGCGATTTTGCTATTGGTGCAGTTCCATTAGTTACATCGAAAATGTTGCGAGATTACAGCAATGCTAATGTACAAAACTTTATGGATAAGTTAGGTCCTGAAGAATGGACCGACGTATACTCAGACGTTAGCGTTGATTGTAAGTGGAATTCATTCATGAACCTATTAACATATTATATCGAGATATGTTTCCCGATCCGTAAGGTATGTGAGGAAAGGAAACGAGTCGTCCAATATACGCCTGAACTCAGCAGTTGCAAGAATACATTAGATATCCTGTTGGTGTTGCAGAAATATATCCCAGAAGCTGTTACAGAATATGTAGAAACAAAACGCAAATATAACGCACTATTGAAACAAGTTAGCAAACAAAGTTACAACAATAGAATTACAACATCTAGCAACAAAACAAAAACAATGTGGAATATAGTTAAAGAATGTACACACAATCCCAGAAAAAAAGAAATGTGTTTGATGAAACACCATGCGCAAATAGCTTTAGCGAATATTTTATTAACTCCGTACGAATGACTACTATGACCGCAAGCACAGTGGTTCCGACTGTCCCTGTTAACGACAGATCAATGTTTCTATATCCTACAACTGAAAGAGAAATTCTAGCAATTGTTGGTGAAATTGAAGGCAAAAGATCCGCAGGTGAAGATGGCATTCCAGTCTTTTTAATGAAAAAGTGTATGGCAGTATACGTAAAACCCTTATGCGAAATTGTAAACGCTTCTATAAACACTGGAACTTTCCCAGAACAGCTAAAAACATCTTTGATCAAACCAATATATAAAAATGGGATCCCATGTTGGAATCAAATTATCGGCAAATAAGCATATTATCGGCGTTTTCAAAAGTTTTTGAGAAAATAATTTTTAAGAGAATATCTGATTTTATGTCATCCTGTAATTTGTGGAACTCGTCTCAACATGGGTTTCTCAAAGGACGAAGTACAGAAACAGCGTTATTTGAATTTACGACTGAGATCTTGCACAAATTAAATTCTGGTAACCTTGTATGTGGTATCTTTTTAGATCTCACGAAAGCCTTCGATAGAGTGAATCATAACATACTATTAACTAAACTGGAGAGGTACGGCATTCGAGGAAATGCTCTTAGGTGGATAGATTCGTATCTGGGTAACAGAAAACAACGTGTCGTAGTTAGTAGAAATAAAGATATGGAGAGCTCTCCGGGAAAAAATGTAAACGTGGGCGTTCCCCAGGGAAGCGTCCTCTTCTATTTCTCATTTTTGTGAATGATCTGCCGGATAAATTCGACAGTTTGGAGTGCAACGTGTTTAGCTACGCAGATGACACCAGTATAATCGTTACAGGAACTACGCTAACTGAAATTGTCTCCAATGCATCGAAGTGTATGGACATAGCGCAGGACTGGCTTAAATCGAACGAATTTATATTAAACACTAACAAAACTAAGTGCGTGCTATTTAAGACGAAAAAAAATTATCGCAATCCAACAGTGATTAGATTTGGTACAAGTCACGGGAGTGTTGTAGATCAAGTAATGTTTCTAGGCTCTAGCTTGGATGAAACACTGACTTTCAAAGATCATGTTCAATATGTAAACAAAAAACTAAGCAGTGTGTGTTACGGAATAAGAGTTCTGGTTGAAAAAGCTGACACCAATGTGATAAAAACAGTTTATTATGCAAACTTTTATTCTGTCATGCAGTACGCAATAATATTGTGGGGTAATTCAGTAGACTCTCATCAAACTTTTATTTTACAAAAAAAAGTGATACGCATTATGTTCAAAATGAAGACTAGTGAAACATGTCGTGGTATTTTTAAAGCAAATGGTTTATTAACCTTTTACGGGCTGTATATATATCGCTGTTTAGTATTTCTATATAATAATAAACACTATTTTCAGACACACTTTAATGTTAATGTTAGTAACATGGACACAAGAGTGAAACAATTTAGTTACCCAATACACAGACTTACAAAGTTAGAATCAGGAGCTTTGTATTCCTGCATGAGGTTATTTAATAGCTTACCTTTAGATATTAAGAAATGTTTCTCTAGTAAGACCTTTAAAAGTAGGGTTTTCAAGTTCCTCATCGACCTTGAACCCTATTCTGTAAATGAATATTATACATAAGATCTGTCATTTTTTTTTATCTTTTTTCTTGCAAATATGATGTATGTCTATCTACTTCTTTAAGTTAGTATACAAACTATATAGATAAGACAATTTTTTCTTGTGTAATTGACGTTTTCAAACTTTTTTTATGTTTAACACATATTTCTGTTTGAAATAAATTCCTATTATTATTATTATTATACAATTATTATTATAAATTTATTTTACGTGTGTACATTTGTAAGATGGCACGTATTATTAATTATATGAATCTTCTTGAAAACTAACTACTACTAAATATTGAAGTAAGGCGAGGGGAACATAATATTACTGAAATCGTTTTTGAATTGTCCGATTTTAATTTTATAAAATTATTTCGCAACAAAGAGCAAGTTATAAGTTTGATAGATGAACTATACATGCACTAATTGAACATCCGAGAAGGAGAAGCGCAATAACTTTCAGCATGTGTTCCATATATTCTATTAGCATTTATTTTTGTGCTGACGAATATTGTTTTTTGGGTACATTCTGGGTTTCCATGTTTGGATACTTGAACTAATCAACTAATTTATGGAATAGTTCTATTGTTTTGGTGTAAACATACGCGAATACTGCGAAATACTACCGATATCGTGAAGTTATACACATTTGTCAGTGTGATCAACGCTCAAAACACTGTGTCTCTACAAACTTATTGCCTTTAGATCATTTGCTCTTCGGTTTATGTCAAACCGAAACGCACAGCATTGTGAATACCTTATGCTATGCTAGTCGTGTTGCTGATCGCATGTCGCTCACGAAAGCGCTAACCGTTTTCGGAAACGTTACGCGACTTGCAGAATACCGGTCCTGGTCTTCTACCTAGCCCCATTCTTAATCTAACTTTACTTACAATTAGTATAGGCAAAAAGAAAAACTCACACTATAGAGAGTTGGATACGTTTATAATTTGATAACTTTATGAACATCCCTTTGAAACTCAACTTTATTGTGCAAATATGGCAATTTACCTGTGATGAATAGATTAGCCTCTTTAAATCTTTATGAGTTATGAATGAGTGACAAATTTTCGTCGTAAAATGGCAAATATTAAATAAACACATAAGCTCTGAATTTTTCAATTTTATATATGATGGTATACACTCCCGTTCATAACTATTTGCTCACCTGTATATTTGCGTATAGCTTAATAATAGCTGGTACAAGTGCATCCACAATAGAAATATCATCAAGAAAATGTGATAATTCACGTATACTTCTAATCCAAGTAAAAACAAATATTCTAATCTCATAAACAGAATGAGATCCTTTTATGATTTGAGGTAGTTCAGCGAAGTAATAAATCATTTCTCGGAATTATGCATGCTGTCGCAGCAGGTAATACAAATACTAAAATCTGGAAAGTTTATCAATATTATTGTGCCCCTAACGCAAAAAATACTAGTTTAGTTTTCCCACTAAGAGCGTCGAACATCGAAGTGTGTGTACCTACCAGAAAATATCAAGAATAACTCCAAAGGATTTGTTTGACGTAGTGGAATAATCTTACACAACATAATGTTTGTTTTTTCTCTGCTCCATTCTTCATAAGTTTTTGGATCTCAACTACACATGCTAGTATGTATAGCAAAGCACAGCAACAATATGTTTTTAAAGAATTATAGCTTTGCTTGGTCAGGAGACTACAAATAGAGTGTTCTGTTGGTTCGCAGACACCAATTATTTTTGGAAATTCACGTCTGAGCAATGACCATCTTTACTTTTTTTGAGTACCAATCGAACTAGGAACACTTTTTCAGTATTACAAGCCACACGATGCATCTACTCTTCCTCTTCTTTTCTGATCAAGTCTATATTTCAAAACCTTAGTTTTTTGAAAGAGTCCTTCTTTTTATTTTGATATGTTCAGCTAGGCTACAATTCATACGCATTAATTCAATTCAAATCGGTATAAAAGCAGGTTCTGCTTTGTGGACTTAGAAATTCACCAAAAACCACACTTAAACTAGGGTTCAAGTTTTAGCAGATTGACTGTGCAGTACCAATGGTTCTAACCAAATCATCATGGAACCACTTTCCTCTGAGAGACCTCAAGAAGTTCTTGCAATTCTTTGAATGGAGAGTATGCCAGCTTAGTCGCATTTAATTAGAGTCTAATTGGCTTTGCTAATTTAATAGTTGAGATTTAAGCTTTTTTTTCAAAAGCAAAAATTACACTGGATTTCGTACAACTCACTATTAGTATCTGAATTCAGTGAATCCTCCCAACGATTTGGGGGATAGAAAGTATTACCTGCTCTAGTTATTTCCCCTGGATCAATGAACGTGTTTGTAATGCAATCCTTGTGTTTGTCTCTGTAGTTCTAGTTACTTCTCAACTCAATTTTATTGTGTAAATAAGGCAACTTAACTGTGGTGAATAGTTTAACCAATTTAGATCGCGTCAGTTATAAGTAACATGTTTTCTTCGCCAAATTAATAATGAAATATAGGCAAGCATTCTAAATGTTTTTAATTTTAAAGATGTGGTAGATGTATGTAAATATGTAAGAAGTTAGAACTAGCTGACACCATAACCATAGCCCCTATAGAGAGCCCTATATTGAGATTAGAAGCTTAAGGCTACTTGATTGATTGATTGATTACTATCAAGGTAGGACGGTTTTTTAACAGCTCTACCACTGCGGCATGCGAGGCGTATTGTATTATTCCTACCGTGATTTCGTTATAGGCAACCAGGTTAGTTTCCTTGAGCCAGCTTAGGAACCTATTTGGTAAATGCATATCAAACCTTCATTGACTTAGTGCTGCTCATTCAAACAGAATGTGAGAGGCAGTATCTTCCTCGCCATTACAGAATTTCTATAGAGGTTCATCCTTGTAGATTTCCATCTTATGTGGCACCTCTGTGCCCAATATCAAGTTGGCCTTGTTGTGTTATATTTACGACGAGATTTTTTACATTTTGCTTTCTTTACCACATATTCTCTGAATTAAAACCAAGCTCTCTTATGCTTTTTTAAGAAAGCGGTGGTTCCCGCTTTGTAGTAGTTATGATAGAAATTGCATTAAGTAGGCTGATGCCAATTTTTCAAGTAGAAGATTATTGCTTTCGATACACTCACTTTTGTGAAATCTTCTTTAAACCTCTCATCTGGTGCTGATTTGCTTTGTAATCAAAGAACTTCTATCCAGCAGAATGGTCAGCTATAATTCCCTACCACCGATAATACTCTATGTATGTATGTACATGAAATCGGATATGGTATCATCAAGTCTATTTGACTTCGGATTCTAAATTTCTGACATGTTCTGCAGCCTTTTATATCTTCTAATTTTTTGGTCTGATTTCTTTTTTATTTCAAACTTAACCTTGCTGCTTACTCCATCTCCATTACAGATTCGATTTTTATAATTTTACTAAACTGGGTATGAATAATCCCATTAATTTCATTTATAAACTTTTCAAGAACTCCCATAAAGAATAATATAATCTACTTTCAACACGCGACAGACTAACTACAAATTTGTCTAGACAATAAGAGAACAAGGCTTTATATTGTGACACATCGATAATTTAACATCATTTAAGAACAACGACTTAATCAATTTACAGAAGTTAACGCAGTTTTGCAAGTAGTTAAAGTAGGTTTCCATGTATCACTGATACAAACAACTTGTCTACTGTGAGGAGTTTTGAACTTCATGCAGCTACACCCATCTCACTCAATTACCATAGGAGTAACTCACACTTCAAACAAAGAGCTCTGCTTTAAACGATGTTTGTTTTACCGTTGTTAACAATCTATAACATTTATAGCAGTTTTTGATTAGAATTCCTTAAAGATAGATGGAATAATTTTCAATCACTCAATAATTATAAAAACTGTTATCTTAATTGAAAATTACAGTAACTGATGGTCGTGGGTTTCCTCGTACCACACACAAATAGGCCAAACATTATATTGATGTATAAAAAGACGAAGAAAAGAACCAACTGTTTGATTACTTTAAATTATCTCACAGCCCACTAGAGAAAATAACAACCGAAATTATCAATTCGTCTGGGTTTTACCTGGACAACGATTCGTCACGCTGCATTTAGTAGAAAGATGTGGTTGACTACTATTTTTTACTCTTCGTTCTACTTTCAAACATGTAAATTAAATTTCGTAATTTATGAGGGGACAGCCTCATTGTGTTTATTCGGAATGCGTTAAGATCTATAGCAGATAAATGCGTCTTTTGATAATTATAGCTGAATTTAGTGCCGTTTTACTAATGTGTTAATTACAAATCCGTAAATTAGGAAGGTTTTGAATTGAATAATGTGGGAATAAACGAATGATTTCGAAATATAAAATATGACTTAAAATTGTTACAAATAAGTTAAATAATCTTAAAAAGCTAATACTAATACGCTCACATAATACCTAATAGCCTCTAATTACAATGTATCAAACCGATTAGTGCCGGCCATTTACGCACGCCAAATAATTACAGTCTAATGCATATAATATCAGTTGTAAGCTCTCTAGACCTCACCTACAAGCATCCTACGCCACTGACATTGTCGCTTCCACCATTATCTAACCAATCCGTTTAATTAAAGGTGAATTTCGGTATCGCCGATACGAAATCTGAACGGTATCCACTCGACCATGAACAAAAACTTATCAACGTGGTTTCCACACTTTTTAATGCCAGGAGGAGAAGCTGTTTCGCTGTTAGTAGTTTTCTTTCGAAATTACTTAGAAAAAAGTAAATACAAATATAACTATTTTCCTCGTTCACGCTCGATTATTGCTCACGAGCGTCTACCTGAAATTTAATGATGTCAAGAGTAACATCAAGGGATTGGAGAAAAAGTGCTTTCGTTATAAATAGGAAGAAGATGACATGATTAATTGTGGTTGGATACAAATTTTTATTTCACACAATTAATAATCTAAATATACTCGTTTAAACTACAATTTTACATGAATATTCGTTAAATAAGACTTAGTAAATTAGAACAAGTGTACACGATAGTAGTATCTACATCCACTACAGCAAACAGACGAAAACAACAGGACTTTTATTAAGATAAAACTGTTCTGAAGAGATGAAACGAATTGATAGGCCGAAACTCCGATGGGTACATCCTACCTCGTAAATAACAACACCTTCGGTAACCGATCTATAAATTGTACACCGTAGAGCTATTCGAGCACTCTCCAGTGGCGTAACTATTCATAGAATGGGATTATGTGTACATACCAAATTTGAGCGTAGAATTTGTAATATTTAGACCATTTATCATCGTTTATATTTATGAGAAATACGCCAGTTGCAAATAACTGATATATTAACTAAAATACAGGGAAGTTTGAATAGGACGATGCACGTGGTATGTTAAAGCTTTGCGAACTACTAACTCCAGCGAAGATTGGAGTTCTTCTGAACCTAGACTTTGTTCAGAATTTAAGAATGAGCCTCTTCACTAACTTCTCACATTTAACCTTCCACCTTCCCATCAAAATAATAATCATCCAGAATTGAGCAGAATTGGCATTTTGAATTGCCTACATGATATTTGCTCCGTTGAAACCACGTCTGCTAGTGCAGCTATTGGGAGAAGGAAAACTGGAAGAATTTGCGGTACCATGTTAGTGGCTACAAATTTTCGTTCGATCTGAGCTGAGCGGTGGACCTACAAATCAGAAAAATTATACTGAAAATCATGTGAACAGAATCAGGATTTATTATTATACTCATTTCCCATTTTCTTGAGGTGATATCTATGTATGTCGTACCAGATAAACAAAGTCACGATGTCTCTCTTTCTTGATTTTTTCGACTGTTGAAGTACAGCTTTAACTTACCATTCAACTAAATCCAAAAATGGCGCTGATCTAGTGAATGTGGATTTCACCCATTCCAAAGTCATGCCAATTAGCGAGGCTGAGTCCCTTTAAGCCAGCACTTAGAAAGGCAATAGATTGAATTGAATCCAAAGATAACCGTTTTTCATGTTATGTGCAAATGTATGTGTTCACTGACAATGATCAACAATGTTTATTCTATGAGGAACACTAGAAGATTGTCCATTGTTATCTATAGATTTACATATAGCATATCTTCAAAGCAACTGTAGTGTGCCACCACATTAAGATCTTCGCATATAACAGTTAGGTTAACAGAAGTGCAGTAGAAACCAGGAACATCTTTTCCAAATTTACCACCTACACAATAATATAATAACTAAAGAGGTAAAGAAGGAATTCAGATAGCCCTCAAGCATGCAACCTAGCTTGCAAATCCAATCGCGGCCGAAATAAGATCTATGAAAATACTTATTGATCCCTAAGAGGAAGATTATAAGGCTTTTTTCATCAAATTAATGGACCGGTAAGCCCGGGGGTCGCTCGACCAAAAAACCTATTGTGGCCGCATGTCGTTTTAAGCCTCTCGACTCAATCGCACTTGAAGAAAAAAGTAGGTGATTTGGTCGAGAGTTAATTTTCCTAGCCTGGGTTCATCTAGTCTCACGACCCTAAAGTAGTTCCGCCTCTCCGCGCCCTAAACTGAGCAATCGGCAAGAAGATGCGTGGAAGTTTCGTCAGCACCTCCACAGCTTCTACACTGGAGAGAGTTTACGCAGCCCATCCAGTAGGTGTACTTCTTCAATGGACAGTGCCCAGCCAAGGTACATGTAAACATCCTTATCCTGAATCTGTTCATAGAGTCAGCTTTATGGAATCTACATGTCTTGGTACAGAGTAATACCAAAAGTTTTCCAATGTTTCATGCCAGTAAGTCCTTTCTAATAGGACTGGTGCTTAGCAACGGGCTAACTTCTGACGTAAGCTTTGTTCGCTGGTTGTTCTGGCTAACCCGTCACCAATTTCGTTTGGCAAAGTGGCTCGGCATCCATCTCAATTCAGTACAATTTTGGAATCAAATTTGACAGCCTGTAGAGCCTTAAGGACATCTTGACTGTACGACACTATGTAGACCGATCTATTGTCATGCCAGAAATTTAGAATGCCTTCTGTGCACTTCTTGATTATTTCGCCCTGGAAGATGGAGGAAGAGCTCGCTAGATTAATGGACTAAACAAAACTTAAAACGGAAAGGGCGGGGAAAACACAGAAACGATTAACCGACAACCGTCAAACGCTAAACGACTTATTGAATTGGCAGTTGTAGCAACATTTTGAGCTATTTTTTCTGCAACAATATGAACTAGGATTTCTCGGCTCCTCACTTGAATGGTTGGTGTGAATAAGTGCAAGGAAGCGTATTAGATGTAGTTGTCGTTTAAAAAATGCAAAATTATCCAAATTACTTTTCGAATGTTTGCTCCTCATTTGTTGTCACCACAAACGTAAATTCCCTGAATCAAATCCAATTACAAACTAATTAAATTAGAAAGGATTTTTTAGGTTTTATTTTGTCATCACGTCACCATTACTCCTCACGGAATAGGATTTAATTTCTCTGAAAATGTCGACCGGTCCAATTATCCGAAAGTATATTTTTTCTCACCTTATTTATCGAAATAATTCAGCAACACATCTCCGATACGAAATACAGAAGAAAGATATTTTTTGTCGTTACTACCATTGTACGGTTTCTGGTTTAGAAAGGTTTCAAATTGCTTCGTCCGCTTAAATACACATGCACACATTGGTTCGGAATTGAAATTATTTCTCGAAATAATTTA
Organism: Popillia japonica; assembly: GCA_004785975.1. Lineage (NCBI taxonomy): Eukaryota > Metazoa > Arthropoda > Insecta > Coleoptera > Scarabaeidae > Popillia > Popillia japonica. The sequence goes on along the minus strand of SMLS01063010.1, from coordinate 1,696 downwards.
ACGAAACGGCAGTGTATTTAACAATGTAAATTTAATGGGTTTCAATCGATCCGAATTGGTGGAGAAAAAAAACCCGTCGACAGTTTACAGCCGTAAATAAATTCCACCATTCATTTCCACAAATAAAATAATTAAATTCCTGTAATCGTCCGGTTAAATGAAATTTATTTTCATGCAATTGGATGCGTCTCGTATCGGATGCTGTATATAATATGTATATGTATATGTATACAACAGTAAGTAAGGATGGGTATAAATTTTTATTTTTATACTGAAAGCGACACGTTTTCGATAGCCGTCTATGAATTGGACAATAAAACCAACGAGACCAAATTCTGTACAAATAACCTATGGTTGAATGAATCGACATATTTTCTTTAAATTGCTGTATGTTTTTATTTTATTTTTTTATCAATATATCCGGGGAATTTTCGACAAAAAATCAATAGAACTGCTCGATGGAGCGTTACCGAGTGAGCAAACAAGACAAACAAAAATTACGCAGTCTCGTTAAAGTTGGAAAAAAATATTAAACGAAATAACCCGGTTTGATGTGACTAGCGTTTCATGAACCACCTTATATTTCATTAAAAGCTTTAAATATTATACATTAATTAATTTTGCCGCCAAAAACACACAAACGATACCTGCACATTCACTTTTTGACACGGTTTAAATAACTTGAAGGCACACGTTCTGTAACAAACTGTGCCAACACGAAATGTCCATCCGACTAGAGGGCATTCAAAGAGTCCACGGCAGAGAGGGCCGATACGTTTATTATTAATATCCAGCCTTAATATGACAGCCCGTCTTTGTTCAAATAAAGATTGTGTGCTGGTGCGGGTCATTATATTTGAAGCGGTCGTTTCTGCCGGCGCTTACTCGAAAGTGGATTAATAATGCCTGTTCATCGGCTGTAACAGGACAGTGAAAATTAATTACAAATGGATCGCTCACTGTGGGATGAAGTCCACATCTGCTCTGTGTGTTGTATAAGTGTATGTACAGTCTATCACTGCAGAATATGACCATGGTATTTTAATTACATAAATTTATTCTAATTTAATTTAATTTTTAATTTAACCTTTTAAAAATTTTATACTGAATCGATTTATTCTATTTATGTGTATTTATTTGAAAATTCAATTTTATGGAAAGTTCAATTGGCTAACCACCCTCTTGACGGACTGTAGTATAGGAGGAATTGCCTCGTGTGTTTGCGACGGGTGAATGCGTTCTCGCTTGCGTCTGTATGTGTGTATAATGTCGGATACAAAAAGAAATACGTTTAGAGCGAACTATTGTTAACCACTTAATTGAAATTCAGTCATCTTGTGACCTCCCTATTCAATCACAAAGCGTCGCTTCCGTTTTCCCATTTCGCTAATAAACTAATTTCGATTGTAACAATTTCCAGACTATGACTGCGAACTAGACGTAACAAAACTTATATAGTTAAACAAGATGCAAGTTTGGTTAGACGATTCTAGTTAAGTATTTAATTAATTAATTTAATCTCGCACTAATAATGTACGAATAATAGAACAATTCCGAGTAGAAGCTTTAGGGGAAAAGTTACTATACTATCTACAACGGACTTTAATACAAAGTTATAACTAAACTATCTAGTCGAGTTATCTTCATAATCAATATTTTTTTGCAGTCAAACTCCATCAACTAAAAAAAAATTCAA